>PVIW01003233.1:0-177217 GCA_004026585.1 Noctilio leporinus | reverse complement strand
AAAAGGTTATACTTTTTTTTTTTTTTTTTTTAAGATTTTATTCTATTATTTCCAGAAAGAAGGGACAGGAGAGAGGCAGAGAGGGAGAGAGACATCCATGTATGGTTGCTTTTCACCTGCCTCCAGCCACAGATCCGACTAGAGACCTGGCCTGCAACCTTGTTATGTGCCCTGGCTGGGGAATCGAACCTGCAACCTTTGGGTTCGCAGGCCGGTGCCTTATCCACTGTGCTACCAGCCAGGGAAAAGGTTATACTTTTTAATATATAGTTTTGACTTTTGAACCATTAAAAGTTTTATATATTAAAAACAATAATTCCATTTTGAAAGAATTGAATGAAGCAAGCCCTGAAACTAAACGCAAATAGAAACCAAGAAACCCAGCTGGATATCAAATTGACAATGGAAACACATACACACATAGTTAATTTACATGATCTGTGAATACTGTACTCTGTATACATTTAGTGGGATACACTTTAAAAACAGATAGAACTGCAAAGGAGTCTTGGATTTTTCTTCGAAGGCATCTTGTTGGAAATAGTATGGGAGTAGTAATTCTGAAACTATTTTGACTGTGTTGTAGGATAGAGCAAATGATTAAATATATTTATGATTTAGGGAATTGGGGTTCTCACTGTGGAAGAAGAGAGATACATATATGGAATGGGAAGGGGAGGGAGAACTCCATGGAGTCAAGCTTGAATTGAAGAAAGAATACATTTTTTAAGCATTTCCTAGTTCTGCTCCCTGAAAGGGCCTGTAATCAGTGGTATCCCAGGAGTGATGAGCAAGACTGGAGCTTAGAGAGGTGGCTAATTCCAGCTCTGGGGCAAAGAAAATATAAAGGAGCTAGAAAGCAAGAAAGTACGTAAAAACTGATGGGAACATGTCAAAGGGCACAGATCAGAGCTTGAAGGAACTTCTACTAACCAAGTTTGGGACAATTTGACTATCAGAAACCAGTTGTTCTAGTGGATGATATCACTTAGGTGGCTGTTGGCAGGCCACTGAATATTCTCTTCCAGGATCTCCCCTGTGTGCCTCTCTACATGCTGCTGCTCACTGCAGGACAGCTGGCTTCCCCCAAAGCAAGCAATGCAACGCAAACACACACACACACACACACACACACACACACACACACAAGCGCGCACACGCACACGCACGCACGCACGCACGCACGCACAGAGAGAGAGAGAGAGAGAGAGCGCACTCCCTAGATGAGAACCAGTCTTTTTATAACTAGTTTCAGAATTGACATTTTATACATTCTGTCCCATTCTAGTCTTTCGAAGTGAGTCACTAAGTCCAGCTGTCACTCAAAGGAAGGGGGCCACACAGGATGTGACTACTGGGAGGTAGGGACCATTTCATCTTAGAATTTTCATCTCCACACCAAATAATCAAATGTCACAGCATCAATAAAGGGACAAACTAACATTATGTGCCTCCTGATACAATGCAGTGAGAAATACACAATGTCACCAATGCAGTATTCTTCGGGGGAAAACTATGAGGGAACAGAGACATCCGGAATCTGGGACACTCTATAAGAAAAGTAGTCTGAACTCAAAAATGTCAGTATTATTAAGAATTAAAAACAAAAAAATCAGTGTTGGAAGTTGCAGGAAACTAAAGAGAAAAGAAAACTCAATGAAATTAGTTGTTTTTTTTTTTTAAGATTTTATTTATTATTTTCAGAGAGAAGGGAAAGGAGAGAGGTAGAGAGAGAGAGAGAAACATCAATGTATGGTTGCCTTTCACCTGCCTCCAGCCACAGACCTGGCTGGAAACCTGGCTTGCAACCTGGTTATGTGCCCTGGCTGGGAATCGAACCAGTGACCTTTGGGTTCTCAGGCTGGAGCCTAGCCACTGAGTCACCAGCCAGGGCTTTGAAATTAGTTATTCTTAACTATTTTGGATCCTGGATCAAAAAAACAAAAATAACATTACTGAACCAGTTAGAAAATTTGAATATAGTATGAACTAGTAAGTAGATGCTAAATTTGTTGGGTGTGATAATGGTATTGTGATTATAGAGGTGAAACTTTCTCCTTAACAGAGACATGCTGAAATACTTAGGACTTGATATCTGCAAGTCATTTTCAAATAGTTCAGCAAAAAAGTAAAAAAAAAAAAAAAAAAGCCCAAACCTCTAACATAGAAATACATGTATGTTTGCAAATATGAAGGCTATACTTATGTTCATTGTTTCGCTCTTTCAACTCTTCTTTAGGTTTATGGTTTTCCAAATAAAAGGTTATGAAGTAGGGGTCTTGGTAGTTCTCAGGAACTCAATGCAAACCTCTGTGAAGAAGACCCTTGGTATTTGTTAGGCTGTCCTAAAGATTCCAGGGAACACGTATGTAACATAAAGGTTTCTTGCGCACAATGTGGTATCCAGATGCACAAGCTGGGGGTGGTGGTGCTTCACATCATTTCATTGTGAAGGGTAAAAAGGTGGTTTGGGAAATCAGACAACGTTGGATCCTAATCCTTGCTCTGTCCCTTCTTGGCTATGTGACTTGGGGTAAGTTACTAAACATCTCTGACCCTCAATTTCCTCATTTGCAAAGAGAGATCCTGCCTATCCTGAAGGGTTGTCATAATATGAGGTCTGTCCCAAAAGTATAGGCCACGAAAACTGTTTTAATTATATGGATAAAAAATTTTTTTTGGATAAAAAATTTTGGGACAGACTTTGTAGGCTTGATAAATCCTACTTCCCAGTCCCACCTCCCACTGCCAGATCATTCGTTCAATAACCACTTATTATCCCCTGCAAAGGGGAAGAAATACAAACGTGAATCTAGGTACTTCAGGGAACTCATGATCCATGGGGGAACACATTATGGTAAATCCTAAGTGATCAGAGCTGAGTGTCCTGGGGGCACAGGCATGGGGTGGAGTGAGTGTTGACAAAAGGGAGTGAGCTGCACTGAGGGACATCAGGGGCACAGGCAAAGAAGAGAGTTGGCAGAGCGGACAGGCCCAGGTCAGGAAATGGGTGTGGGACTCTGGTTCAGGATGACAGGGTGCCTCTAAAGGATGCGTTTCCAAAGGTCACTTATAACTGGCCAGACCTTGATGTTCGGTTCAGAGCACAGTTAGTGGAGCTCAGCTATGTTACGCTGGTTTTAAAAACCCTTGATCTAACAACCGGAGGGAAGTTACAGACCTTAAACTTTTTCCTGCAACCTTTCTCCCAGCCCTTTTCCCAGAAGGGGAGGAAGAGGCATGGATGGGGGACCAGACGTGGCACTAGGGCTTGCTTCTGAGAAGAGAGATAGTGAAGCTGGTCTGTCACCTGTGGCCACCATCTCCTTATCCAGTCTCTGCCCCCAAGCACTGAAGTCCCTTAGGTCCCTCCACCACTCCAGACCGCTGGCACCTCTGATTTCTAAGTCACACATTTCTGTAATGCATTATCTCCCCCTCTTGCTGGGGGAGCATGGGGGCTCTACCCCATGCCCACACCCCTGCCCCTGAGGGTGGGAGCCCCTGGTTCCCCATCCTAGCGGGTGCCTGGGGCAGACCAGGCTCAGGAGCACACAACCCCCCGCCAGGGCGTACATGCAGAAGGAAGCATCTTGCCTAATTCCAAATCATTTTTCTAAGAACAAAAACTATGTACAAATGAATATTTCCATCTTTATTTCAAATTCTAGGTTTCAACTGCAATATTAATGCTACTCCACAGTGTAATTTACTTGTAATAATATATCATTATTTCTATTTTACAGTTCTCTTCTTAAAGTAGTAAAGCAAATGTTTAAAACAGCACCAACCCACAGCCCCACAATTCTCCATTCAGGCTCAGAATTTGTGCTCTCCTTTCAGAATTGCACATAATTGAAAACAATGAAACCCCCCGATGTGTTAAATGCTCTAGTCATTAAAGCATTTTTTTACTTTGGAATAAAAGACTGTTCTTGTGGTTGTGGTTATTATTTATTTATTTATTTATTTTCAGAAGCCCCAAACAAGCTGCTTCCTGTTCCCAGACTGACATCTGCTGGGGATGTCGGACTGACCGGCTTCCCAGGCAGGCCCGCAGCCGGCTGCCAGTCCTCCCACCCAGGGGGGCAGGGGGCCGACCCCCAATGGGCCAGAACCCTCCCCACAGGCCAGGACCAGGGAGGCCTCTGTTCAGGGCTACTCTCCCCACAGCTGGGATCCAGGTTGAGCCACTAGGCCCAGGGATCCCCGTTTCTCATTTGGGGGCAAAATAGGCAGGTAGGCAGGATGACGTCCTCTGCATGCAAACAGGCCCAGAGACTCTGCAGGGGCAAATCCTTTCTTTGCTTCCACCAGGATGCCCCATGTGCATGTTCTTTCTTTTTTTGTTTCTTTGTTTCTTTCCTTCCTTCCTCCCTCCCTTCCTCTTTTCTTTCTTTCTTTTTCTTTTCTTCTTTCCTTCCTTCCTTCCTTCTTTCTTTCCTTCCTTCCTTCCTACCTTCTTTCCTTCCTTTCTTTCTTTCTCTTTCTTTTTCCCTCCTTGTATTGGTTGTTTTGCCTTTGTTAGAACAGCTCCCTGCTCAAGAATCCCTGGGTGTGGGTCCTCTCAGTGACAGTCTCCATCCTTTGCCAATTTGATCCCAATTCCATGGGCTTCATGGTTAACTACCATGAAGAAATCAAGCTTCCTTTTCCACTTGCCCGGTCTGTAGCAATCTGGATCTTCTCCCCTCCTCCCCAATTTAAAGCGAAGAAGGGTAGGGGTGTAGGGGTTGGGGGACAGAAGTGGTCTTTTCTCTCACCTGGAGGTGTGCTCCAACCCCAGCGCCCCAGGGCTGCAGCGGCAGTTAGACCTGTGAGAGTGGAGCAGAAAGGATGGGCCTGGAGCAGAGGGTCACCAGGACGAAGAGCCCCAGGCACTTAGCAACAGGCAAAACTACAAGCCTTAACTGACACCCTCTAAAGCATTGGAGGTGACATCTAGGCCTCAGTTGTGATTCAGCTCCAGGCCCAAAAAAGCAGGAAAATCAGACAGCAGATTCCTTGCTATCGGGACCAGCTGCAATGGCTAACAGCCCTCTATCCTGGTGCTGACCAATCAGTGGAAACCAGGCTTTTGAGAAGCCACACCAGTAAGGCTGATGAATATTCCATTGAGATCCTCCCCTGAGACCTCAGATAAAAGCCCTCTGGATGGAGACCCATCAAGGCTGTCTCTAAGAAACATGCCCAAGCGCTCCCCAGCCCTCCCTTCCCCAGGGCCTGCTCACTCTCTTTTCTGGAGCCTCTCTCTCTTTCATGCCCCAAGGCACGTATCTCTTGCCATCTTTCTCCTACTCTCCAAGGGCCCTTGTACTACCTCTGTGACTTTCTAGGTAAAATTTTCCTTGTAATTTGAGCCTTGGCTCTGAATTCTTCTTGTAACCAGACCTCAAGAACTGAGGTCGCTGAACCAGGGTCTAAGACCTGATGCTGTTTTCCTACAGCTAACACTCTCATCTGCAAAAGGCATCCAAACCGGTGTCTTCAGCACTGAGTTCTGGCCTCCACCCATGTGAGGGGCTTCTTCCATAAGGTGACCTTGATCCCCTCAGAGTCAGTATCCTGCCCCCACCCGCCCCTAACATGCACTGCTACATACCGGGCCCTGCCTGAGGGCCTCCAGTGGGTCTGGTATGCTTGCTGTTTTGGACCTTCTGGTCCACCCACCGTCTGTTCCTTCATGATCACCCACCTTTCCCTCCCACAACCCACACTCAGCTTCTTCCCTTCCCATCAAACTGCTCAAGCCTATGCCCAGATGAAATTCTCAAAGGCACTTCCCAAATCCAACTAAATACTTTTATTGAAGCCTCCTTGTCCACAGAAAAAAAAAACCCCAAGCCTTTGGCCTGACATTCAGAAGCAGCACAGGTCAGCCGGGGCTTCCCAAACCAGGGAGCCTGACCTGGGGGTGGGTGGGGTTCATGGGATGATTTTAGGTGGGATGAGGAAGAGGCATCAAAAAATGGAATGAGACGGTGATGTTGCTTTTTACTCCCTTTGACTTTTCTGAACGTTAAGGAGAAAGTTTGGTTTGGTGCTAAATGGTGTTTTGGGTTTTATTTTATTTTTTAAATTTTTTGGGGGGGGGTTATGAATTTTTTTTACTTTAGTTTTAGATTGATTGAACAGTTGCAGGAATATCCCATGAGGTACCCTGTCCCAAGTTCCCCACTGCTAACCTCGCCCATGGAGGCTGGTGACTCTCCTTTTCAGCAAATGCCCTTCTGTAGCCACAGGAGGTGGGTGGGCTGCACTTTCATCACATCACTTCTTTTGCAATGAATACATTGTTGTCCATTACCTTCTATTTCAAGCAAGTGATACTACTCATCCATATTTTAAAATCCAAAAAGCTCTGAAAAAGACAAGTCTTTTGTAAGTTTGGAGTCAAGGTTGATTTCAGGCAAGCTATATATAGTCTTTATCCTAGTTGGTGCAAATATTCATGCATGTCTCTTCAGAAATATTCATTGATTCTTTTGCCCTCTAGAGGTGTTAACTAATGTTGGTTATATGGTTTATTACCTTTTGAAATCAGGAAAAAAAAAAAATCTGATTTCCAAAACACATCTGATACTGTGAGCTTACCATTTATGGTTGTGATACATGATTTCTTTAAAAAATAAATTTACATAAGAAGAGCAAGTCATTTAAAGAGAAACAGTAAGTAAATTGTGAGTACAGATGACCTAATTTTTAAGTTTTTGTTTCACTTTTTCTCACCCTTTACATAATCACATACCTAGCATCAGAAACAAAACAAAGAGCCCTGACCAGTGTGGCTCAGTTGGTTGGAGTGCCATCTCATACACCAAAAATTTGTATGTTCGAGTTCAATTCCCGGTCAGGGCACATGGCTGGGTTGTGGATTCAGTTAGGTTAGGGTGCAGATGAGAGGCAACTAGTTGATGTTTCCATCTAACATCCACATTTCTCTTCCTCCCTTCCCCTCTCTCTCAAAATAAATAAATAAAATCCCTCTTAAAAAAAAAAAAAAAAAAAAAAAGAATCTGCAAGGCCTTCAGGATCCTGCTGGTGTTTCTCTATCTTTGGCTCCACCTCCCCTCCGCCCCCATCCACAAGCCACACCTCAAACCCGCAACACCCCAGACTAGCTCAGGGCTAAGTCATACAATCTGCTTTATCTCCTGCAAATGCCTCCCCACATTTCTTTCTCTGCGGACCTCCTGGCCCTTCTTCCAAACTCAGCTCAGCTGCCACCTCCTCCTGGGCACCTTTCCTAGTTGTGTAGTAAACAGTTAGACCGGCTTGAGCAGAGCAAGGAATGATAGGTCAGGCACTGAAGGTCACCAGGGAGGAAAGCCCTAGGTGCCTAGCAAAGGACAATTGTAAGGTGGGGCCTCACCTGCAGGTTGACCTTTCTTCCCCTAACATATTGCTGATCATGTGGTAGCCCCCCTGACCTTTCATATCGCTGGTCATGATGTAGCTGGACCCTCCCCTGACCACCACCCCCTCCCTGTTGCTAGTCATGTGCTAGGACCCCTTAGAGGAGGAACAAGGAGGGTAAGAGACAAGCCTCACATCACTCTCACCCAAGCCCTTGCATGACCACTCCCTCAAACATTAAGCCCTCAGGACAATGAAGCTCTGACCCACCTCAAATAATCTTAAGAACAAAGCCTAAGGCCTGTGGACGACAGAGAGGAGTTTGGGTCAAACTAAAGATAACATCTAGGCCTCAGTTGTGTTTCAACTCCAGGCCCAGAAAAGCACCGGTGACTCCCTGACTGACATCAGCACCAGCTTCAATGACTAATGACCCACTGCCCTGGTGCTGATCAATCAGCTAGACTGAGGGGACTCAGCTGGAAAGCTGATGAATATTCCATTGGTATCCTCCCCTGGGAACCTCCCTGAAATCCCCTCCATTGCAAAGCAGATAAAAGCCTTCAAGATGAGGAACCCAAAGCACAGCTATCCATACATGCACAAGCCTCCCCACCTCTTCCCCCAGGCACGTCTCTCCTGCTTTGTTGCCCTTCTTTTGCCTCTGTAACTTGTCTCCTGAGCCCATGCACCCAGCTGGCTCACTTCTTCCATAGCTCACATCTACCTCTATGACTTTCTAAATAAACTTTTGCTTGTATTTGAGTCTTGGCTCTAAATTCTTTCTTAGCCAGAACTCAAGTATTGATACCAAGGCTCCTGAACCAAGGTCTAATCTCCAGTAACATTCTGGTGTCATTTTGAAACTAGAAAACCAGTGTTGGTGTTGCCTGTCCCCTACCAGACCCAATAAGCAGAGACAGGGATTGAATCTTTATGGGCAATTTATTCAGATGGTCTGCGATCTGAGAAGACAGTGGGTTGGCACCCTAACAGACAGTCTTACATTCCATTATAAACAGGCCCTTTATATATAAGGAGAAGGAAGGTGTAGGTAAGGGGTTTGGAATTCAGAGAAAAAGTTAATGAGATCAAAGCTGCAGTATTCTTCCATCTGTGTCCTGGGCAGAGGCCTTTGTGCCCTGGGCAGTGGTCATTTCACCCTGGAGTCACGGTGGGGCATACCCTCAGTTTCTGAAACAATAACTTTTACATACAGTAATTACTAAGCATATCAGCTGTTCCCTGAAACCAAAATTTTCCAACATTTGAGTCCCCCATCAATTTTGCCACTAACAGTTGCACCCAGTTAAGATTTTATTTATTATTTTTCAGAGAGAGAAGGGAGAGAAAAAGAGAGGGTGAGAAACAACAATGTATGTTTGCCTTTCACCTGCCTCTAGCTACGGACCTGGCTGGAGACCTGGCTTGCAACGTAGTTTTGTTGCCCTGGCTGGGAATCAAACCAGTGATCTTTGAGTTCATAGGCTGGCACCTTATCCACTGTGCCAGCGCCCTGTCTTAACTAGGTAGTCATCCTGTGTGGTCCAATGGTATACTATACATAGTATTGCAGTCAAGGAAGCAGTTTGACCCCTAGCTCGGCTCCTTTCAGCTGGGTGATTTGTGTCATTTAGTTATACTCATTAAGCTTAATTAATGGGATTAGTAATGAGAGCTATTATTTATTTGTTTATTATTTTTCACAAATACCTCTCTATTTTAGAGAGAGAAAAGAGGGGTTGGGAGAGAGAGAGAAATATTGCCTCTTGTATACACCTCCACCAGGAAATGAACCTGCAACCTAGGTACGTACACTGACTAGGGATTGAACTGCAGCCTTTTGATGCACTAGACAATGCTCTAACCAGCTGAGCCATCCAGCCAGGGCAACAGCTACAATTTATTGAACTCATTCACTATTCTTAGTACACATTTACATGTATAAATTAATTTCATCCTCACAAGCCTGAGATGTCAAAACTGTTTTGATCTCTGTTTAACATAGGAAAAACCTGAGGCCCAGAGAGGTTAAGTTCTTTTCCCAAGGGATTTCTTTTCTATCCCTTTGCTCCCCCATAGAGCAGCCAGGGAAGTACCTACATCACAAGGTTACTGGGTGAATAAAATGGGATAACCTCAGTCAAGTGCTGCACTTCATCTTTGCAGTCTACTGCTGGTCATGCCTGCATTCAGCATCACAGACCTGACAGGCGCGTATTTGCTTCGGAGGAAAGCTCCAATGTGGGCCCACAAGGCCCTGCTCTCTGTCTGGTTTATCATCTCCTTGCTGGACTCTTCCATTCTAAGCCCGAGCTGGGTGGGGCCTGCCCACAGCTTTTAACTGTAATCAGTACATATTTACAATTTTGGCCTCTCCCTCTGAGCTAAACAGAAAGAAATGTGCTGGACTCACATTTGTCTTTCAGCTCCCACCCTGTGCAGGGTATTAACCAAGAGTCTGGCAAATATGAGGAGATTCAGTGATGAAGTAAATGTATGCGTGGATAAATAAGTGGATGGTGGGTGGGTGGCAGGATGGAAGGATGGATGGATGAAATAACAAGGAATGAACACAATTTTGTCCCTAAATTTCTAATGTGTGCGACATACTGTGACTCAAGCCGAGTGAAAAATAACATTATCCAGATAACTCTTCTAACCAGATGTTGGGAAGCTGAAGAAGAACAGAAAGAAAACAACCCTTCACCCTGCCTTTCATTCTACGCCTGCATTTGCAGTCAAGTAATGTTTGATATTCAACCCTACAAGTCTCACTTGAGAGAGAAAGCGGAAAAGGAAATAACTGACATTCATGATAAAGTTGAGACATTAACTGGCATTGAATATACTTGATGGTATAATAACACTATAAGTGAACCTGAGGCAGCTTCCTAAATGACAACAAATAGCTGGGGCGTGTGAGTGCTCATCGAGATGTACCAGGTCGCATGGGACCAGGGGTGATGGTCATGTACTGCAGCTCTGGGAAAGTAGGTCCCATGGAAAAGTACATACACGACCAAATATGCTCCAAGACAGACAGTCTGTATATCAATAATGACAAAAGGATGAAATGTCATTAACATTTACTTTATTAGACTACTGACCCCGTTATCTATTGAGTGCATATGTTTAAAAGATAAAAGTGTCTAATTATGGGATATGCAGAACTTACTTTGCAGGAGAGTGCAAAACTGCCTTGAGGCTGGGGATGGCTCCCTCAGACACTACTGTTAAATTTATAAGCTATTTATCTCCTACCTCACAACTGTCAGAATAATTAGCACTTGGTAATTTATTGATCTTATCGGGTCCTAGGATTAGTTATCTTAGTTGCCACCAATATAAAGGCTATGCAAAATAAACAATTTAGAAATAGCTTGATATTAGATCCCGTTTACCTCACTGGGTTTGAATTTGTTTTCGTTTGGTGGCATCTTTGCATTTTGGTGTCACTTCTAAATCAATGTATTAATTTTCCAAGGGATTTAACATGCTCCAGAGGCTTACACTATCATAATAAAGATCAGGATTCTTTTCAATTTTATTTATTGATGAGAAAGAGAGAGAGAGAGATGATTTGTTGTTCCACTTATTTATACATTCATTGGTTGATTCTTGTATGTGCCTTGACCAGGGATGGAACTGAAACCCTAGCATATGGAGATAACACTTAACCAAATAAGCTACCCAGCCAGGGCAGAATTCTTTTCAAAAGTGTTATTGAACCCTGGCTGGTGTGGCTCGGTTGATCAGTCCTGCAATTGGAAAGGTTGCTGGTTCAATTCCTGGTCAGGGCACATGCCTGTATTGTGGTTCAGTCCCCAGTTGGGGTGCACGCCAGAGGCAACCCATCAACATTTCTCTCTGACTCTTCCTTCCTCCCTTCCTACCTCTCTCAAAATAAATAAATAAACTCTTTCTTAAAAATCCTAATAGGCTTAAAAAATAAAACTAAAAATAAAAGACCCTGATTGGTTGCATTGGCTAACCATCAGACTGTGGTTAACACTATGAAGAACCATCAGACTCCAGAGCTCCCATGGGCCTGAGCTGAGGCCTTTGTGTATGTAGTTCTCCAACACGGACCCCACCCTTCTGCCTTCGCACCCCCGAGGGCTGATTCACAGGGCTCTCCACAAGAAACTTCTTGCATGCAAATCTCTGTCTTGGAGATACTTCCATGTATACTGACCTAAGACTTGTCCGTTTACACAAGTCATCAATTATAATTAAAATAACCAGCTTCTTGATTTACTGCCATATTTCTGCATCATTGGAATCTTTTAAATGGTTATACCTATGCCAAGGCCTATGATTTATGTAAAGACTGACTAAAAGATAGGCTTCCCATGGTAGCCAGCTTCTGGGATGGCCACATATGATTCCTGCCTCCTAGTGTCATACCCTTGTAGAGGGCTGACCAATAGGAATTAGGAGGATAAATGTCTGACTTCTGAGGCTAGTTCATAAGTTCATAAAAGATATCTTGGCTTTTGTTTTGCTCTTCCTTGGATGGCTCACTCTGGGGGAAGCCAGATGACTTATCTTGAAGATTTCTGAGTATGTGTACGGACAACTCCACTTGGAGATAAACTACAGAGTAGCGGCCTGCCAGCCACAAGAATACCCATCTTAGAGGTGGGTCCTCCAGCTCCGCCCAGGCCTTTATTTAGATGACTGCAGTGCAGCTAAGCTCACTCCAAATTTCTGGCCTGTAGAAACTGTGTGCAATAATTAATGTTTATTGTTGTTTTAAGATGCTAGATTTAGGGGTAATTTGTTATGTAGAAATTCATAACTAATAGAGCACCTAATCTTTAGGAGTTTTACAACTTAGCAGGGGAACCAAGATGGCTATAGAGATATACAAATAGATGAAATAAGCCAGTATGTGTATAATCAGATACTGACTGTTGCAAGTTCTGAGAAATGGGAAGAAGAGAAGGAAGAGGTTGTACAGTTGAAAATAAGAAACCCCATTTGAGATGCTTGTAAGGGGTCAATTTAGAAAGAAAAGGAGATTTAAAGAAGGGCAGGACCGTGTTTTAGAGTCTCTCCTTTTTGAAGAAATCAAATTTCTGAGTTTACTCAAGTGTTCTTTGTAAAATGTGAAATTCACTTGAAAGTCAAGAACATATCTTTTTTTTAAATTAAATTTATTGGGGTGACATTGGTTTAAAAATTAGATAGGTTTCAGGTGTACAATTCTATGATACATCTTCTGTGTATTGTATGTTCACTACCCCAAGTCAAGTCTCCTTCAATCACCATTTATCCCTTCATTACCCTTATTTGCTCCCCACAACCCTTCTTTGCCTCTGGTAATCATACTATTATCTGTGAGAATATATCTTTGGAACAACATACAAGTCAACCTGCTTTCAGTAAAGTAATCCAAAGATTTACCAATACACACGTAAGTTGTTACAAAAAAAAAAAAAAATAGTTGTTACCAGTTTGCTATCAACCACCACTTATGTTGAGTGAGATAATAACAGCATATTTACTTATTAGATTGGTTTAAATAAATAAAAAAAAAGATCCAGTTCTTGATGGGCTGGTTTCCATACTAGAGAAATGCATATAAGCTGAAATAAAGGGAATGATTTCTATTTAGTTGAAAGAAATAAATAAACATACAAGAGCCCTTCAATCAACCAGAGAAAATTAGTACCTCTTTCCAGCCTATTGTTTTCATTTTGTTTTGCCTTTTTTTTTTTTTTTTTTTTTAAGGAAGTTTAAAACCATAGTGGAAGTCATGATGGTGTGAAAATACTGGCTGGGAAAAGCATGCTGGTATCTTTTCATTTTGCCTGATTCAATTCAAGACATCAGTTTCAAATGGCATGGGACATTTGCTTAAATCAAATAGAAAAATCAAAGCACATGAATTAAGCAGCTGGAAGAAAAAAGTACTATAAATATAAAATAAATGAGTAAATATATAAAAAGATACTCATCCTCACAATAATTAAATAAATGCAAGCCAAACTACAAGAACCTGTAATTAAAAAAAAACAAACAAAAAAAAACCCATCAGGTTGGCAAAGACTGAAAAGTTTGATAATGCTCAGTAATTGGGAATAAGGGGAGTCAGGCCTGTCACAGGTGAGGCAAAGGAATACAAACTGGCACAACCATTTGAGAGAGCAATTGGACAACACCCAGCAAAATGTTAAATGCTCAGACCCACTTACAGCACTTCCATTCCTAAGGATTTATCCTAGATATAAATGTATCAGTACAAGTTCAAGGATATTCATTGCAACCTTGCTAGAAATAATAGAAAAATTAGAAATAGCAATGTACACAATAGAGAGTTGGCTAAACAAACAAATAGTTGATAAACATAGAATGTTTGTTTATTTTGTGTCAGCATTGTGTTAAGAGCTCAACATATGTGAGATTATGTGATCTGACAAGAACTCTGAGACGTGATTTTCTTCTTATGATGGTGCAGCTAGACAGCCAAAAGCATAGGGGCAGGCACAGGGGAGCTGACACAGAATGCTCACCAAATGCAAGGGGTAAAGGAAGTTTCAGAACTAGCTATAGAGGACAATCTCATTTGTGACTTAAAAGTGTGTGTGTGTATGTTTACATTGGTGCAGAAAATGTCTAGATGAGCTCTGGCCACCATGGCTCAGTCAGTTGGAACTTCGTCCAGTAGCCAAAAGGTCACTGGTTCCATTTCTGGTCAGGGCACACGGCCAGGTTGCAGTCTCAGTCCCCTGTTAGAACATGTGCAGGAGGCAGCCAGCTGGTGTTTCTCTCTCTCTCCCTTTCCTCTTTCTCTTGAATTAGAATAAAATAAACCTTAAAACTAAAAATAAAATGATAAACCAGAAAGAAACAGTTAACAGTTAGATCTTCTAGATTATTGGGACTAGTGAAGCCAGAGAAGGAAGGAGAACTTTCCATTTTTTATTTAATAACATCTTTACTTGTAAATCTTCTCTATCAACAGTACATGTGTATATAGAGGTCTATCCCCAAATTATCTAGCCAATGTCAATATAATTAAAACAGTTTGCTCGGCCTCTGTTTTGGGACAGACCTCATACATTTTGCCTGGAGTCAGACAAATGCAAAGGTTCAGGTTCATTTCCCAGGACTGTCTTTACTTCTAACACTCAGTACATGTTTGGGGCCGGGGGGTAGGGGGTAGGGCAAAATCACCACCAAGTTTGATAAATTGACTGGAAGGGCTCAGAGAACTCACTGAGCGCTTTTATAGCCATGATTTTGGCTGACTACAGAGAAAGAATACAGAATAAAATTAGCTAAAGGAAGAGATGCACGCGCAGAGTCTGAGAGGGTCCCAGGTGCAAGGCTTCCAGTGTCCTCTCCTGTAGAGTTAGGACGAGTGACTCTCCTGGCATGTGTGTGGCAGTGCGTGTGGAACACTGATGGCCTGGGCAGCTCACCTGAGCGCCACTGTCCAGAGTTTTTAATGGGGTTTCGCGATGCAGGCATGATTCACTGATTGCACACAAGGTTGAAGCCTGAAACTTGCCGGGTACTACATGACCAAAAGCCTGCCCCCCTCCCCCAATTATAGCTGGTCTTTCTGGGGAGGCCAGTTCCCACCTTCCAACCCATGAGCCCTAAATAAAGGCAGTCCTATCAGGTGTGGCATACTAATCCCAGCAGCTGTGGGTGAAGGCCAGAGCAGCCCACTTTCACCAAGGCCAAATTCTTTACTACACATTTTTATCATTAAAACCTGGAATACCTAAGCGGTCAGTTTTCCACATGTTTATTGGTATGTAGTATAGTTTCTAGGTTGTGGTTTTATCTATGAGGGTTGATTTGCACTGAGCTGGCCTGATCGTGTGGATTTTTGTTCTGCGTTTTCTCGGATTCCATATTTGTCTATTTGACATCCATTAACAAGGCCAAACTAATGGCCAAAGTTGTTTCATGTTTCCTCTGTGAGCCAGCTTTGGTGGGTGCATGAAAATCAGATTACAAACCCTCCAACCCATCACGAGTCTGTACCGCCAACCACCTCCTTGGTCTAATTCTCACACACCAAGCCTATACCTCTGCCCTACTCCCCCAGAGCTAGGTGGCACACAACCAGAGACCACCCATGGAGTCCAGAGCCTGCCTATTTATTCAAATTAGCTAAGCCTAAACTGTTTCCCCTGCCTGGCCTTTCTTGTGGGAAACAATAAAGGTCATGCTTTCCCCTCATTCCTTCTGTCCGCTAATCAAACCTGGTGTTTCCCCATGTAGTCCTGCGTAGTGTGGCGTGCTTCGTGCTCGCTTCTCTTGGCAAATATAATAACAATATTCTCTCAACGGCTTTAGCTTTTTTGTATTGTCACCCACTCACTTCTATAAATTAAAATCCCATGGGGCACAATGGAGACAACTTTGAAAGCCCTCCTCACAGGCCTACGTTTTAAGAGGGCAACTCACAGGCCTGACTCAGACATACCTGCTGAATTTCATAAACAAGCTCTACATGAATGGTTTGCTCCAATGATGCATTAGATAAATTACGCATCTTGTTTAATACAGTCGGTGCTCTACGTGGAATTTGCAAATAAGTTCAATAAGCCACTTGTGGAAATGCTTATTGGCCTATAAATTCTGCACTGACTCAATTCATTGCAAGTGCTTACTTCCTAACTTGGTCACTGCTCTTTTTCACTCTTTCTGATCCTCTGTCCCACCCCTGATTCATGGAGTTAGCAAATAAGCTTCTTATCTACTGTCAACAACTACATCTGCCTTGGCCAACTGAAAACCTAAAACTCAGCTTGAAGAGAAGGTTGTGCTTATTCCGCTTAGGCTGGTTGCATGGCTTATTTTAGGCTCTGAGCAAATGTTAGTTTATGGCTCTTTTTGCTTGTTACAAAACATCAGGGATTTTCTGGAGCTGATTTGAACCCAAACACCATTGTATTCTCAGGCAAAGAGACGGAAAACAAAACTTGGGGAACTGAGGTGTACATTTGGTAGTTAATTCCTGAAGTGATAATGTTATTATCTACCCATTTGACCTAGCAGTCCCCCAAATAAGTTTAGCCAATTTCCTACATTTTCAGGGACACAAGGTATAACTATATAAATGGGTTGGGAAGGAGAAAAAACTGTGATGAATGTATTAAAAGCACAATATATTTAAGCCTCTAGTAATAAAAATGGATGACATGCTGAAGTTATAGACAAGTAAGGTTAAGAAATGCCAAGCCATTAAGAAAGAAGAATATTTGGGGTTCTACTGATGCAGGTGAACTTTTACAGCAATGAAAAAAATAACATAGTGACTGCCTGAGTCAATAGTAGTAGAGACTGTTTATAGCTGGTTTCCAATAATTCCCCAAGCCTGACCCAATTAAGAACTCAAATTCTGAGCCAGAAAAGTTGAAAAACAATTTAAAGAAGAAAATGCTAAAATGACCATGACATTCTCTTTTCTACAGATTAGTTATTGAAAAAACATTTTATTCATATTATTGCACTTTGCCAGGGTGCTAGAAAACCAAAAGGATTAAAACTTGATTTTTACAGCACTCTTGGATCTGCAACTGTATTTAACAAACTGTGAAGGGGCCATGGCTTAACAGCCAGGCAGAAAATGAGGAATTGTTTATGTAGAATTGGGGTAGAGAGTTAGTTATAAATGCTCCTGAGTATAGTAAGTTCTGTGAAGTCACATGTGTCTGGAGGCGGTTGGCTACAAGGAATGGAATACTTAACTAAAAGCAGCTTGAACAATGAGGGCATTTAATTCTTGCACAAAACAAGTCAGGAAGGAGGCTGCTCTAGGACTGGCTAACAACAGAGATGCTTCTCTGCCCATTTCTTGACTTTCCTTTTCCATAACTCCAGAGAGTTACTACATCGATTTTCAAATAAAAAAGGATGATATCCAGGGAGCCCTGGAATTCACCTCAAGTTTTGTCAGCAGGTGAAATAAAAGAGAGTGGCTGGTCGTCATGTCCTGTCCCCCTCTTTCTCATCCCCAGACCTTTTTGTATTTCACAGGAGAGAGCTGCATCACCTGCCTATCCCTATCCCTGGCAGAGGAGAAGAGAGGTTACAAAATGAGTTTGAATCAACAATGATTCATTTCCTGGAGCTGGGCCCAATCACTGTGGGACAAAACTGAGATTTTGTTAGCAAAGAAAAGCGGGTGAGCAGGGTGTGTGAGGTGGTTATGGGTAAGCAATGTCTGTGATATTTGAAGGCCTTAGCAGGTGAAAGGTAAGACATTGGTTTCCAAAGCCTGAACTGGTCATTACTATTCAAAGGATACAGAAGAAAGGAAATGTCTTTTATTTTCAGTGTTGGCTAAACTGGGTAAAGACCCCAAACTAGATATTGTACAATATGTGGCTTTGTAGGAGTTAAAACCACAGGACAAGCTCCTTTCTGAGAAATAAAACTTAGCCAAACCTTATAACTTTTTAAAATTAAATCTATTTTCAAGTGAAAAAAGAATGATGTCTTGAGGTCCTTGGAATTCACCTCCAAAGGACGCAAATACAATAAACCAAATGGCTGAAATTACTTACACACAAACGTCGACCAAAGCAAATAAGCTTGCTCTCACACTGCGCTCAGAAGAGCAGCCAACTGGATGGAGGCTTTGTTAAGGCGGAGAGAACACCGAATCCTAAAGGTGAGGATCCTCAGAACAGGCAGAGAGGTTAGTCGACAGGGTTGGTTAATCCACCCAGGCAAGAGCCTCCAAAGTTCAAGATGGGTTCTCCTGTCTCCACTTTAACGGGATTTCAAAGAATTGCAATGAAGGGCTGCAAACTCTATATATCACATCTGCCCCTTATTTATAGCATTTGATGGCGGCAGCCACACCTGCTATTCTCTACTGTCAATGAAACTTTTCAGAAGAAGAGTACTTAGTTTGCTCTAAACAGAAACTGTGCTGACTTGGCAGGTCTCCTTGGGAGCAAGAGCTAAGGAATCTTTCTACGCTAATAGAAAAATAAAAAGCAGAGATCAGAGTATAAGCTATAAGTGCCGGCATTTCCTAGTCCCTGGACCAAGGCACAGAGCAGGAGCTCGAGGGTCAAAAGGCTCTCACTCTGCCAGGACTGGCGCTCATCGTCCACAAGGATAACAGTGGAATCCTTCTGAAGTAGTAGATGGTTGACTTGAATCCCAAATGCTGCTGCCCCTGCACACGATCCAATAACCAAAGGGTTGATAAATGGAGGCTTCCAGGATTCTGTGCCAGCCCATGAACCTTTGGTTTAAAGAAAAACAAAAGCAAAAGGGCAAGGTGAAGAGAGCTGCGTAAAAGTTCCCTTTTCTTCAAACCGAGTCTCTCCACACTCTTCTGCTGATGGCTTTGGCTCTGATTTCAGAGACAATACACTACACATATATCCATGTCTTCCCTGTCTTCTCTTCTCTTCCCATGAAGGAAGCATCTACCAAAGGCCAGTCCCCACACCTGTGTTCCACATCTCACCCATAACTGCTCAAGGTTCCCACTTCCTCTATCCCCTCCCTTCTCTCCTCCTTCATCAGCCTTAAACTCTCCCCTCCATGAGCATTCCTACCCCCATGCAGACATGCTCTATAATTTCCCAGGGCTATAAAACTCAAAACCAACCAACCAACCAACCAACATACCAACCAACCAACCAACCAACCAACCAGCCAACCAACTAACCCACCCTTTTGCCTGAACATTTTTCTCCAACTTCCATCTATTTTACTTGTTCCCCTTATGGCAAAACTTCTCCAAACTTGCTTTTAAATGAAACAGAACTTGTCAACTAGCATATCTTGGTCTTCATTTTTCAACTGCTCAGCAGCATTTGCTTTCTTTAGGAAACTGATTTCTGGCTACCACAGTCCCTTGGTTTGTTCCTACCTCATCAGCTGCTTCATTCAGCATGTTTTGCTGTCCTTTCTCCTTCCCTTGACATCTGAATCATGCTTATTACTGGGCCTTATCCTCTTCTGTTTCTAGGCTCTCTCTCTAGTCTATGAGATTTATTCCAGTCCCCAGGTTTTAAATACCACCCTAGAGTGATGATTCTGAATTTATATTAACTGATGCCTCAAACTTTCTTCTGAGCTTCAGACACATGCAGCTAGTGGTCACCTTAAATTAATATCTACCTTAAACCTACCTTGAACCTACATTCTAAACATTTTAAAATTGGATTGTTTGTTTTCTTATTGTTGCATTTTTAGAGTTCTTTTTGTATTTTGGGTAACAGTTCTTTATCAGATATGTCTTCTGCAAATATATTTTCCCAGTCTGTGGTTTGTCTTCTCCTTGTCTTAACCATGTCATTTGCAGAAGAGAAGCTTTTACTTTTAAGGCAATCTGGCATGCCAATTCTCTTGTCTATGGATTGTGTCTCTCTTTTTAGTGTTGTAGCTAAAAAGTCATCACCATACCCAAGGTCATATGGATTTTCTTTTGTTATCTTCTAGGAGATTGATAATTTTGCATTTTACATTTAGGTCTCTGATCCATTTGGAGTTACTTTTTTTTGTGAAGGGTGCAAGGTCTATGTCTATATATTATATATATATATATATATATATATAAAGATTTTATTTATTATTTCCATAGAGAGGGGAAGGGAGAGAGGCAGAGAGGGAGAGAGACATCCATGTATGGTTGCCTTTCACCTGCCTCCAGCTACGGACCTGGCTGGAGACCTACCTGGCTTGCAACATAACGTGCTCTGGCTGGGAATCGAATCAGCAACCTTTGGGTTCGAGGGCAGGCACCTTATCCACTATGCAACCAGCAAGGGCCTAGCTTCTTTTTTTAAAAGTATACTTTATTGATTATGTTATCACTACTGTCCCAATTTTTCCCCCTTTGTTTCCCTCCACCCAGTACCCCACCTTCCCTCCAGCAATCCCGCCTCCCTCAGTTCATGTCCATGGGTTGTGCATATAAGTTCTTTGGCTTTTCCATTTCCTTTATTATTCTTAACATCCCCTTGTCTATTTTGTTCCTACCAACTTTGCTTCTTAATCCCTGTACCTTTTCTTCCATTCTCCCCCTTCTCCTCTCAGCTGATAACCCTCCAAATGATCTCCATATCTATGATTCTGTTCCTCTTCTGGTTGTTTGCTTAGTTTGTTTTTGGATTCAGTTATTGATAATTGTGTTTGTTGTCATTTTACTGTTCATAGTTTTTATTTTCTTATTTTTCTTAAATAAGTCTTGTTAAAATTTTATATAAGGGATTCATGATGACGAACTCCTTTGGCTTTGCCTTGTCTGGGAAATAGTTTGTCTGCCTTTACATTCTAAATGATAGTTTTGCTAGATAGAGTAATCTAGGTTGTAGGTCCTTGCTTTCCATCACTTTGAATACTTCTTGCCAGTCCCTTCTCCTCCTCTTCTTCTTCTTCTTCTTCTTCTTCTTCTTCAGATTTTATTTATTATTTTCAGAGAGAAGGTAAAGGAGGGAGGCCGAGAGGGAGAGAAACATCAATGTAGGGTTGCCTCCAGCTACGGACTTGGATGGAGACCTGCCTTGCAACTTGGTTATGTGCCCTGGCTGGGAATCAAACCAGTGACCTTTGGGTTTGCAGGCCAGTGACTATCCACTGAGCCACCAGCCAGGGGCCGGTCCCTTCTTATCTGCAAAGTTTTTTTTTGAGAAATCAGCAGACAGTCTTGTGGGAACTCCTTTGTAGGTAACTGCTTTTCTCTTGCTGCTTTTAAGATTCCCTCTTTATCTTAAACCTTTGGCATTTTAATTATGATGTGTCTTGATGTGGTCCTCTTTGGCTCCAACTTGTTTGGGACTCTGTGCTTCCTGGATTTGTATGTGTATTTCCTTTAACAAATTAGAAGTTTTCTTTCATTATTTTTTCAACTAAGTTTTCCATTTGTTGCTCTTCCTCTTCTCCTTCTGGCATCTTAATGATTCTGATGTTGACATTTTTGGAGATGTCCTAGAGTCTTCTTACTCCATTCTGTTCTTTTTTAAAATTCTTATTTCTTTATTTTGTACTGGTTGACTGTTCATTTCTACCTTATGTTCCAATTCATTGATTTGAATCTGGCTTCCTTCCCTTCACTATTGGCTCCCTGTGGATTTTTCTATTTCACTTAGTGTAGCCTCCATTTCTTCCCTTTTGTGTTCGCCATACTCGATGAGTTCTCTGAGCATTCTGATAACCAGTGTTTTGAACTCTGCATCCAATAGATTGGCTGCCTCTGTTTTGCTTAGCTCTTCTTCTGCAGTTTTTATCTGTTTTGTTATTTGGGCTATATTTCTTTGCCTCCTCAATTTGGCAGCTTCCCTGTGTTTGTTTCTGTGTATTAGGTAGAGCTGCTTTGACTCTGTCTTGGTGCACTTTTTATGTTGTAAGGGGCAGAGCCTTAGGTATTTGCCAGGGTGGGGCAACCCATTTCACCACTTTGTGGTTCTGTATGTGGGAGGGGAGGGTGGTCGGAGAGGGGATAGTGCTTCTTGCTCAGCACTCACCCCATTTCCAGTCACCTGCCACCTGCTTACCATATTCAACTGGTGCCCCTCTAGCTGTTGCCATAGTGGTGCTTCCTTGAGTGGGTGTGTTTACACGTGCTCTAGGACTGTTGTGGCCTTCTAAACAGACTCTCCTGAGAGACAGGCAGTTTCTTCTGCTGTCCCAATCCCCACTGGTTTACACAGACAGAAGTTATGAGGCTTCATTTTCCCAGCGTCAGAACTCTGGGCTGCTCGGTCTGGCCTGAGGCTGGGATTGCTCCCCAGGTGTCCCTCTCAGCTTTTATCCACCACGTGTGAATGTGGGACCACCCATTCCACTGGCGGCTGCTGCTGCCGCCATCACTTTGCCTTGCTGCCATCCTATCGACCCTGGCTCCCCATCTCTCCCACTCCTACTCATCCAAATGAATATTTCTTCTTTAAATCCTTGGTTGTTAGTCTTCCATACTACTCAATTCTCTGGCAGTTCTGGTTGTTTTTTGCTTTGAGATTAGTTGTGATTCTTATGGTTGTGCAAGGAGGCAAGTCATGTCTACACATGCCTTCATCTTGGTGGAAGTCCCATTTCTCTTAGATTCATTTTTTATTTTTATTTTTTGCATGTGGACATCAAGTTGTTCCATTGCCATTTGTTGAAAAGACAATCTTTACTCCATTGTATATTACATTTGCTCCTTTGTCAAAGATCAGTTGATTATTTATATGTGGCTATTTCTGGGCTTTCTATTCTGTTCTATGGATCTATTTGTCTATTCTTTCATCAATACCATGCTTTCTTGATTACAGTAACTTTATATTAAATCTTGAAGTCAGGTAGTGTCACCTACATTCAAAATAACTTTTTGATTTCCACCTCCACACACATTTCATACTTGCTACTCTCCCATCTCATTAAATGGCACCATCATGTATTAGTAGCTCATACTAAAAACTTAAGAGTCATTTTTTTGATATAAGCTACTTTTTTCAATTACAGGTTACATCCAATACAATTTTGTATTAGTGTCAGGTGTACAGCATAATGGTTAGGCAATCATATGTTTTACAAAGTGGTCCCACCAATATTTCAAGTATCCACCTGGCCCTACACATAGTCATTATGATATTGACTTTATTATTTCCTATGCTGTAATTTACATCTCTGTGATTATTTCATAACTACCAGTTTATACTTCTTAATCCCTTCAACTTTGTTGTCCAACTCACAATCCCCCTTCCCTCTGGCAATCATCAGTCTGTTCTCTGCATTGAGTCTGTTTCAGTTTTGTTTATTTTGTTCTTTAGGTTCCACATTTAAGTGAAATCATATGGTATTTGTCTTTCTGTTTGTCTTATTTTATTTAGGATAATACCCTCTAGGTCTATCCATGCTATTGCAAGAGGTAAGATTTCATTATTTTTTATGGCTGAGTAATATTCCATCATACACATGTACCACAACTTCATTTTTAAAATATTTATTTCTTTTTAAAGCCCTGGCTGGTGGCACAGTGGATAAGGCGCCAGCCTGTGAACCCAAAAGTCGCTGGTTTGATTCTCCAGTCAGAGCACATAACCAGGTTGAAAGCCAGGTCTCCAGCCAGCTCCATTGCTGGAGGCAGGCGATAGGCAACCATACATTGATGTTTCTCTCCCTCTCTGCATCTCTCCAAAATTAATAAAAATAAAATAAAATAAAATAAAATAAAAGATTTATTTCTTTTTAGAGAGAAGGTAAGAGAGAGAAAAAGAGAAGGAAAGAAACATCAGTGTGTGGTTGCCTTTCACACACCCCCAACTAGGAACCTAGTCTGCAACTCTGGCATGTGCCCTGACAATCCATTGGTTCACAGGCAGGCACTCAATCCACTAAGCCACACCAGCCAGGGCCACAGGATTTTTATTTTCCAAAAGTATTTGTGAGAATTTACTGAACTCCCTTCCATGTGGCTTTAAGCTATCAGCACACAGGCCCCACAAACACTCTTAATCTTCTCCTTAGCCCTTTTGCTGAAGGATTTGGCTTCAGAATGACAGGCTGCTTGGTGACTCTCTCTTCCCCAGAACTCTGTAGTAGCCCAATCACACCACATCAATGATGGGAGCTGCTCCAGTCTTATTTTGGGCAGCATTTACCTGTGTCTGCTCACTGACCAACGTGCACAGTTTCAGTGTTGACAGTGAGGCAGAACTTTAGGTTGTAATGCCTCATACCAACTTTCCCAAGGTAACCTGGGTGATAATTGTTGAAGTTGACCCTGTGATGATGCAAGCCACCAGTATTACCTTGGCTTCCCGGGTGCTTCCTGTGTTTGCCAATGTGGCTGTGTTCACGGCTCATGTGGCCATGAAGTTCCTGGGTCTTCTTCAGTCTGGATGGTATGTTGGTGGCTGAGGTGCAAGAACTGTACCATAGCTTTTTAATTTGCTTGTCTATTGATGGGCCCTTGGGTTGCTTCCATACCTTGGCTATTGCAAATAATGCTGCAATGAACATGGGGGTGCATATATACTTTTGAATTAATATTTTAGATTTCTTTGGATCAAGTCCAGAATAAGGGCCATTCTTTTTCTTTAAGAAAGAAATGAAGTAGGAAGTGTTTTTTTGTTTTTTTGTTTTGAATGTCCCTTAATACCACACTGGACTTCTTTCCAATGGCAGTGGGGTGTCATATGTGATTTAAAAAATATATTTTTATTTGTTTTTAGAGAGGGGAAGGGAGTAACAAAGAGGGAGAGAATCATCAATGTTTGGTTGCCTTTCAAGGGCCCCCAACTGGGGACCTGGCCTGTATGCCAGGCATGTGTCATGACCAGGAATCAAACCAGTGACCCTTCAGTTTTCAGGCCAGTGCTCAATCCAGAGCCACACCAGCCAGGTCAAGAGTCATTCTTAATTTCTTCCTTCCCTCTTCTCATCCAATCTAAGCGTCTTCCTCTAGTGAGCAGATTAAACCAAGTTGCATCTCTCTATTTATACTTAGTTCAAGTGAAGAGTCATTTTTAATTGATTGATTGGAGAGAGAGAGTCATCAGTTTGTTGTTCCACTTATTTATGCATTCAGGGCTGATTCTTCTAAGTGCCCTCACTGGGGATCAAAACCATAACCGTGGTGTATCATGATAATACTCTAACCAATTGAGCTACCTGGCTAGAGCAAGAGTCAATCTTATTGGTACTACTATAACTAGTATCTCCTTGTCATCCTCTATAGTCAATAAGCCCCCTAAACTTGTTCTTAAAAAAAAACAAACAAACAGAAATGAGGATTTATTGTACACTTTTAACATTCAGCTTTAAATAAAAACATAACCAGTCCGAGCAAAGTGTTTTGTTTTGTTTTTTAAAGAGATTTGTTGAAATCAGATGGAGATGAGATTCCAGGCTAAATCCATTCTAATGGAAGAAAGGTAGTGCTCGCTTTGGCAGCACATATATATAATGGAGGAAAGGTAAAGCCTTAGACCTTTATTATTCACTGTAGTAGCTACTGAGTCACGTGTGCCTCTTGAGTACTAGAAATGTGAATAGTTTGAATTGAGATATATTGTAGGTATAAAATATACTCCAGATATTGAAGATTTGGTATGAAAGAAAAATATCTAAAATGTCTTAATAACTTACAGGTTGATTACATGTTAAAATATTGATATTTGAATTTATAGGGTTAAATAGAATATATTAAAATGAATTATTTCTTTAAAAGTATGTGGCTACTAGAAAAATTTTAATTACATACATGGCTCGTATTATATTTCTATGGGCAGTGCTGCCCTGGACAGTCATTCACGTCCGATGCACTTCTTTAGCCTGTGACATTGCTGTTTGCCACTCTATCTGCCCTCAGCATGTCCAGTGGCGCTTCACTTCTTCCTCACAGCTGGGAGTGCTGGGCAAGATAGCAGAGGGGTCAAGATTCTAGGTGATCTTTACAAATATAAATTAGATCCTATGCCTCTCTTATTTAAAACCCTCTAATTGATATCCATTTAAGTTAGAATAAAATCCCAGCACTACATCATACATACAAGCCCTGCTTAATTGAGTCTTGTACTTATTACACTATAGCCACTCCAGCCTCCTATCTGTTCCTAAAAACACCAGGCTCTTTCCTGCCTTGTACCCTACTTCTTTTGATGGCTGGATCCTTTTCACTCCTTGAGGTTTGGCTTAAATGAATATACAAAAGTTCTCAGATACGATGTAATTCTATATGCAGGTTTTGTTGTGGTGGTGGGTTTTTTTGTGTTTTAGATTTTATTCATTATTTTTAGAAAGAAGGGCAGGGAAGAAGGGAAAAAGGGAGAGAAGCATCAATGTGTGGTTGCCTTTCACCTGCCTTCAGCTACGGACCTGGCTGGAGACCTGGCTTGCAACCTGGTCTAGATGTGTTTCTACATTGCCTTCAAATCTTTCATTCAGCTATTTAAGTGAAAAATTGCATAACAATTAGTTATAATTTCATTTATGTAAAAACATATGTAGATGTATACATATACACAAATACAACTATTTTGAAGGAAACACACCAGTTGAGGTTATGCTTATGGTCATACTATACATTTTGTTCTGCCACTTACTTTTTTCACAAAGCAAAATAAGAAATCTTTCTATGCCAGCTCACATAGATGTACTTTATTCCTTTTAATGGCTGGAGGTATTATTTTGTATAGATGTATAATTTGTTTCACTCTTTTCCTATACTGATGGATATTTAAATTGTTTCCAATCACTTTTGACATTATAATTGAAACCTATTACAGCAGAGACAGATTTCAATTATTTAGATCATAGGAAACAACTTGCCCTCTCATCTATGGGAACCAGTCTTTTATCAGTTTCTCAAAGAATACATCTTCAATTGTGGTCATCTTGTGCATTAATAGATTTTTTGAATGCAGTTTATGAGTTCTGTCCGGAAAAAGTCCAGCCATTGTTAATAAAAATGACATAGTTTACATGACATCAATGAAACTTGGCAGTCAAGGGAAAGTAGGCTGGAATGTGCATGCATGAACAATGATGACTTCACTGTACTACTAGTTAGTAGTCGGTAGACATTATGAATACTGTGAGCATGTATACTATGTGGTCATCACATTCAAAATGACTGAGTGAGTAGAGCAATGAATCTACATCACATTGTGTTAAGCTTGAACATTCCTCCACAGAAACTATTCGGATGATTCAGAAGCCGCAGCTACGGGCAACTGGTGATTGGCAGCTTCATCATGACAACATGCTCACTCATGCATCATGTCCAGTGCAGATTTTTAACAAAACATCAAATCACCCAGGCTCCCTATAGCCCAGATTTGGCACCCTGCAACTTCTGACTTTTCCCAAAACTAAAATCACCTTTGAAAGGGAAGAGATTTCAGACCATCGATGAGATTCCGGGAAATATGTTGGGGCAGCTGATGGTGACTGGGAGAACTGTGTGAGTTCCCAAGGTGCCCACTTTGAAGGGAACTGAGGAGTCACTGTCTTATGTACAATGCTTTTTTTTTTTTCTGTCTTCTTCAGTACATGTCTCTATTTCTCATATTACCTGGATACCTTCTGGACATTAATGATCATTATACATATGAGGAATCTAAAGTAGGGACATTTGTGTGGTTGAAGTGCTATATGAATCTAGATCTGATTAGAAGCTCTTTTTAGGCTATCAAGCTGTACTCATTAACACAGACGGTATAAACTCCCAAATAAGATATAAAGGAGACAAGTACAGAAAATGTATTTGCTAAGGTAGAAAACTAAGCTGCTAATACAGTGGCTTCAAGAACTCCTGCTTATTTCTCTCTCCTATACCAGTTTGAAGGTAAGCAGCCAGGTTACTTACTGTGTGCTCTCTTCCCAAGTCCTTCAGAGATTCAAGTCCCTACCCCATCGTTGCTCCACTGTCCCCTAGGGTACAGTCCTTGTGTGAACGAATGGATTCTTTAGAAGAAAAGTAGCTCCTGAGGGGAGCACACATCAAATATTCCAGGCCTCGACCTGGAATCAGGCTTCATTCACACTCCACCGACAAGAACTTAGTCACGGAACCTAAACCTACCTGCAAAGAGGCTGGGAACCAACTAGTCTATGGCAGGACAGCCAAGTACCCAGCTACACTCTCAATTATGAAAAGAATGCATTCCGGTAGACAACTAGCGTACCTTAATATGTCACTTTCTGAGTAAAATTAACACAGAAATGATAAAATAATCTGCAAATAACCTTCTTCAAACAGATATAGTTATGATCTGAAGAGTGTATAAAACTGTATTAAGAGGACTAGAAAATGTGATTGTAATTAAATGAAGATGTGATCTATTCTTTGTACTCTAAGGCAAACCACAGTGGTTTATTTCATCAGAAAAAAATAGGCAATTTTCATGAAGATCAGGAGAGTCAAAGATTGTTTTTTATTCATCTTTCCCACACTCCTGTGGCACAAATGCGCTGACCTTATCCGATGGGCTCTGCAGGCCTTCAAATGTAGGCCACAGGTTTCTTCCCTCCTTGGTCTCTTAGTCAAAATTGGAAAACAACTCTATCGTCCACAATAAGAAAGCAGGTAGAGAAATGCTCCACTGAAATAGCATCAAAGTAAGCCATTGTTTGTTTTCGGAAGCATAAATTCAAAATGAAAGGAAGAGTTGGATCTGAAAATCCCATCTCATGACTGTTTTTTCCTGTTCATTAAGAATTCTGTTGCACATTGTAGAGCTTAAATGTTTATGATGTTAAATAGGCATATCTATTATTTTCCATTCTTATCTGTCCTTAGAAGAAATGCCATAATAATTTTTTTTATTGCAAACATACAGAGGAAAGCCTAATAAACTGGTTGTTGATCAAGTAAACAGAAGTATTCTCAATTGGGGATATCCATTAGAAATCCTACAAGCGATTTCCTAAAGAATATTTACATTTTTACTGAATTTTACATTCACCAAGCATCTTCCCCTTCTATACCTGTGTCTCTTGGAATGGATACAGATACTGTAAGAAAACACTCCAAATTTAAAATAAAAGGATTTCTAATATTTACTAAGCACTTAGTAGGTGTTAAGCAATTTTAGTATTTTGTATGTATAAATTTACTTAACCTTCACAACCTTATGAGGGGGGTTTCTATTGTATTATCCCCATAGTGCAGCTGAGGAAAGAGGCTCAAAGTAGTTAAGTTGCCTAACTGGGGTCACGTAACTAGGAAGTGGTATAATCGGGATTCAAACTCTGACTTCCTGACTTCTGAGTATGTGTCTGAACCACTATTTGATATTTTTTATATCACAAACACCTTCTACTGTAAATGAAAGGACTTGCATCCCAGTTTACAAATTAGACTCTTTAAAGTCTGGGAAGTATTATACACAGCATCAGCTGAACTGAAACAAATCAAGTCTCCAGATCTGCAAAGCTGAAGACCAGACCGGATGTGTGCTTTATGAACTCTAAAGTGCTGCCTATGTGATCAGCCAGTTCCCTTGTTTTTATATTTCCTGATTGCAACACAGGGCTTTTCAGTGAGATACTAATTTATAACTGGTTCAGGATATTCACAAAGCATGAGGGCGATTTAAGAACTGTCAGTTTTTACAAGGGGCCCCAGATCAGTTAGGAGATAAAAAAAGTCACTCAAAAGTTAAACCTAGTTCTTTTACTGCCAGTGTATTTTATTTATTTTTTACTAGTTTCAACTAGATGAGATCAATTTTCCCAGCTAATGCAGTTTCCCATTAGAGATGATCAACAGTTTTTGAAATATCTGGCAAAATAAAAGAGAGCAGTAAGTGTATTTAAATAGATTAATCAGAAAAATATAAGGTAAATAAGGAATTAACTGTCTGACTCTTTGAGGAGGACAGAATTGTTATAAAGGAGTTTGGGGAATACAATACAAAAAAACAATTACGGCAAAATATCAATCTAGGTTTAAATGCAGGAAAGCTGATTAATCATGAGTAAGAAGACTTACTTTTCAAAAGGAGCTGGCAAATTATAAGTGAACAGAAGCTTTAAATACAACTATGTTAATGATATTAACATATCATATAACGTATCTGTAGTTTTTTTGGGGAAGGGTGTGGGGGTTCTGGTTCTGGTCTGAGCCATGTCCAAAGTGCAAATTACAAAGGTGATATAAAACTAAACTAAATGTTATCAGAAACATTTTCCAAAATTGGGCAAAAATAAATTTCTTAACTACAAATTTGATTAGATGAAACTACAGATACGTGAAAAAAAATTCACTTAACAATCCTAAAAACTCATGATTATCACCAATACTAAATATGAAGATATAGGCATACTCTCAGTTATCTACATGCAAAAGTTCTTGTAATTCTCAACTTTTGTAGAAAACACAATTTGTATATGTATTTAGAATGTTGCAGAACTTCCAACCAAATTCAACACGTTAAGCATTTAATTTCAGCTCCTGACGAATGCAGTTATCTCAAAACTAATTTCTGTCTTATTAATGGTTCTCTTCTGTGATGGAAAATTACACAGTCTTAAAGGCTTTTAATTGAGATTTCAAACTTTTTAAGAAGTCTATGCAATGTACTTCGGAGAACACTCAAAAGAAAATATTTGACTACTTCTACTAGTAAAATTCCTAACTATCTATTAACCTGTATGTTCCTCCACTACAGAAATATAATAATTTCACAGCAAACTTGGTCAACTGTACTTGTACCTAGGTTTCATGTTTTAGTTATTCTTTTAAATTTTAACTTAATTTTATTGTTATTTCTCGGCTGTGGTTTACTAATTTTTGTGTTTGCAACAGAATATCTCACTGTAGTTCCTCCTTTTTTGCGGTTTTGCTTTCCAGTTTCAGTTACCTGTGGTCAACGAGTCCAAAAATATTAAGTCAATGATTCCAGAAATAAACAATTAAGTTTTAAATTACACACTGTTCCGAATAGCATGATGAAATCTCATGCTGTCTCGCTGCCCTGTCCAGGACATCTCATGTCCCTTCATCTAGCATATCCACACCATATATGTTACTTGCCTGTTAGTCACTTAGTAGCTGTTTCAGTTACCAGAATAGTTATGAGAGAGACCACATTTATATAACTTTTATTATAGTGTATTACAAACGTTCTATTTTATTATTATTAATCTCCTACTGTGCCTAATTTATTAATTAAGCTTTATCACAGGTATGTATGTACAGAAAAAATATAGCATATATAGAAAGCATTTGGTAGTATTCTCAGTTTCAGATATCCATTGGGGTCCCTGGAAAATATCCCCAAGAAGGGGGGACCATTGCATTTGATTCTCAGAAAGAGCATATTTATTTAACAGCTTCAAAATTACATTCATTATTCAACTGAACATCCTTTCCTACCTATAGCCAAGCTCTTTTAAAAATCACTTTTTCTTGCCTTTTGTGCTACGCTAAGTTTCAATGTTGTGTTTATGTGTTTTAATATTTCCTTATCTTTAATGTAGCAAAGTACTACAAGAGAATAAAGGGCTAAATCAGGTATAAATCTGCATTCCACTGAGATGGTCCTATAATCACAGAAAAGAACAAAAGGATTAGAGATGGGGACAACGCAGTAGCAGTAGTGTTAACGCAGGAGAAAAAGGGTGGGATGAGAGAGCTCTGAGACTATCATCATAAGAGAAGAATGCTAAGTGCCAACTGTTCTCCAAATAACTAATTCATTTTATTTTCTTTCAGCATTTTCTATTACAATTTTAGAGAGTGCTTGACTTATATGTACTAAAATTTCAACTGGTCTAAAATACTTTGAGATCAAGTATAAAGAGTTTTCAATTTCCAAGGTCTAATCTTTTTAGTAATAAACATTTACATTCACTACTCATTTTGAACATAAATGTAATCACCAGACATGAATGGGTTACTTTTCACAGTATTATAATTTCAAAGGAAAGAGTAAAAATAAACACTTTCTTCCATATGGTCAGAAGAACAACAATAATCCCTTAATTTCTGAAGCAGAATTTTTTAGCATTATTTTGTTTTTGGTCATAGTCACCTATGTTATATCCTGTGTAGCATCACTGCTATCATCCTTCAATAAATGTCCATCTACAAATTAATTAACTTTCTTGAAACAAATCCTCGGTATACTATTCTTCTGATTCCCATGAAAGACTCACTTTTAAGATACAATTGCAGCTGCCCCACACTGCCAGTTACCGTGTCACTCGCGCGCCTTAAAATTCTGTAATCAGCAACCACCAGGTGCCATATCACATTCAGCACACCACAGTCAGTCAATACAGACATCCCCAAACACACCAAGGCTGGTTTTGTCAAATGTTTTATTGAGTGTAGACATCTGGAGTACTGTAAAACATGCATTATCTGTAGATTCAAAAAGGAGCAAGCCACATTGTCCTCACTGTCAAATGTGTCAGGCTTGGCATACATGATGGAGATTAATGAAGTATCATGAGAGTAATATGGTTCCTGAAAAGCTTCTAAAATTTGGAGTAGGGTCTTAATCACGTGAAAAGCAAAGCTGTTCACATTAGAGAACTTGCATTTCATTGGAGGTACACAATATTTTAATTTTAAAACAAATAAAAATAATTCTGTTTGTAGAAGATTCCCATACCCTCAACTCCAGTTGTCCCTTCAGTTTTCAGAAATTTTAATTTAAAAAATCATATGCCTTTTGGAAATTGTACATTTATCTGAGTAATAACTATAATTTATTTCTTCTTAGGTTGCTGAGGTGTATTAAATTTGAAGAAAATAATATCTCCATCTTCAACAATATAATTTCTGCCTTGTTGTCTGTACTTTCCAGCAGCCTGCAAATAGCAAATACAGAAGAAATGGATTATTGTACAACTAAATGTATAAGGCAAAAAGTATTATACTTATTGGATCATATTTTTAAAAAATATAGGAAGAAATACATGTTCAAAGATTTTATTTATTTTTAGAGAGTAGAAAGGTGGGGGGAAGAGAGAGAGAGAGAGAGAGAGAGAGAGAGAGAGAGAGAGAGAGAATTAACAGCAACATGTGGTTGCATCTTGTGCGCCCCCATCTGGGGACCTGTTCCACAACCTAGGCATGTGCCTTGACTGGGAATCAAACCAACGACCCTTTTTTTTAGTTTAGAGGCCACTGAGCTACACCAGCCAGGGCTGAAAATGTACAGTTTAAAACTAAACTTGGAGAAAAGCAAAGTATTCCTGATTTGGGCAAAACTAGATTTTCCATACATACATAATCGTAATGTATTCTCCACTAAAGTATTGGTACATAAATGTAATTATACCAATATCATTAAGTTTCATTACATGTTGTTTATGTACATATCTGATGTGTCTGCCAACATCCAGTAAGTCACATATCAAACCATGTAGGAAAAAGAGACTACATAACTACTTTGAGGCTTCTTTATTTTGTTTAAAATTTTTTTTATTTATTGATCTTAGAGAGAGGAAGAGAAAGACAGACAGACATTGATTTGTTCCACCTAGTCCATGTATTCATTGGTTGATTCTTGCACATGCCCTAACCCAGGATAGAACCTGGAACTTTGGTGTATTAGGGTGATGCTCTAATCAACTGAGCTACCCAGCCAGGACAAAGCTCCTTTATTTTCTTTAAGAAATTCTAGCCCTGGCTGGTGGCTCAATGGATAAGGTGCCAGCCTGCGAACCAAAGGTCACTGGTTCGATTCCCAGCCAGGGCACATAACCAGGTTGCAAGCCAGGCTTCCAGCCAGGTTCGTGGCTGGAAGCAGGTGAAATGGAATCATACATTGATGTTTCTCTCCCTCTCTGCCCTTCTCTCTAAAAATAATAAATAAAATCTTTAAAAAAAAAAAAGGAATTCTGTGGTGATATTGGTGATGTCAAAAAGATGGTCTATAACCAACCAAATAATAACCCTACTATCAACTGTAATGCACAGTTTAAAAATTATTTGTGTAATTCATTTAATCTTGTCAATGACCATACATAGTGGTGTGTACTAGAATTCATCATGAAGAACCTTGGAGAACAGGGTTTGGTTCCAGGCCACCACAATAAAGTGAGTACTGCAATAAAGCAAGTTTGTAATCTTTTTGCTACTGGAGGTACTGACCTTCAAGTTGTAAAAAATGCAACATTTGTGAAGTGCAAGGAAGCAAAGTACAATAAAACGAGGTATGCCTGTACTAAAGGCCCTAGTTACAATCAGACTCCCTTAACAGGTTGGAACTGCAAAGACAGAGATTTTTTCCATTTGTGTATCAGTTGGCAAAGCAACTGATTCCACCTGCTGGTATGCATATTTAGACATGCAACTGGCCAGTAATTCTAATGCAAACACACAGCAGTTCCAGAGACCCGTTACTCTCGTGGCACAGCACACACTACAGCTCAAGCACAACAGGCTCTCTGGCATCTGTGCTTAACACTGCACACAGGACGCAGCTCCTGTAACCCCGTCACTGATTATTTCACAATGAGGACTTGAGGATCTTCTGGAAAAAATTCTCAGAAGTATTTTCCTTCTGTTAGAATTTATTGAGAACACAAAACCTTTGCCCAACAATGTCCCTTTGAACATACTGATAAGAATGTTCAAAGTCAAGTACAGTTATACTAACAAGACATAACACTAATGAAGATCATACATCTGAGGTTAAAAATCAACAAACCAGGCCAGATCTGTAGTAAGCATATTTTCAAATATTTAGATTACAAATTAAAAAGTCACCTACCAATAATTTGTGCTATTAAAACTAAGCTAATTTTTAAAAAGCCATGATACTGTAACATTCTAAAAGGCACACACACACACATACTCTCTCTCACATGATTTTTATAAAGACATGTGATGTATTGAATGCCATATGCTACTTATTTTGAGAATATAAAGCTGTTATAAAACTATACAGACAATTTAAATCAAATACATATTGATATGACATATTAATGTAAATTTATATACTTGGTTACCACTCAAGTTTACTATTAATTAAAGGTGACAGTGTTCCTTTAAATTCTCTAGAGACCATTTAATTCATTTCCACTGCTATCAGAAACACTGGTTGAAAAAAAATCAATACACATTTGTGAATCTTGAGTATGTATTAAACAAGACACGTCTAACCAGTTCATTTGCACTTGAAAGCAGCCATCTGTAGAAGCCAGCTTTGCCTAAGCAGATATGATTGCTAATAATGTGATATCCCTGTAGACTACAAAGCCCACACAGAGCTATTCGGTATATAGTTCACAGCTCTGGCATTAAATTAGTTATGCTGCTGTGGTATTAGAGAGATATATACACATATATACAATTTTGCTCTCAAACCTAAAACCCACCGGATTATATGCAAGTAAATATTTGTTGAAAAAGAGAGGACAAACACTCCATAAGTAATATATTTACTTGGAGTTCAAATTTTAAAATGTTAGTTTCAGAGATTTAAAATCACATAAAAATAATTATTGGTATTCTAATCTGATAACTCAGAGGTCAATCATTTCTAATTTATATACACACTTCTACAAGCAGAACAAATTTATTGTATATTATAAAGTTTCCCTGTGTTGTTAAAAGTATTATTCACAATTTATATCTCTTTCAAGTTTATTACAACATAGACATCTATTAAGGATTGGTGGAACAGGCTTATCACATGAGATTATAAAAAAAGCAACATTTGACTTCTAGCTTCTAGTAACAGAAACAATCCGTATTTTAATCATCTTTACTGTATAAAAAAATACATATGTCAACATGATGCAGCATGTTGAAAAATAACCTAAGACTTAGTATTCCGGACAAAGTTCAATCTCAATACTTGTATACCTATTGAGATACACAGATGACACCACCGAGAAGTTAATGACCTTGTTTAGTTGTAAATGGTAACTTCTCTCACTCATTTTTAAAAAACAAAATGGCACACTGAACCAATTATACCAACAAGTTCCCCCTTCCTCTTTCAGAGGCTTCAAAAGTTCTATTAAGCCTTGGCTGGTGTGGCTACATGGATTGATGCTGGCCAATCCACTTTATGAGAATAAACTAAATAAAAAATAAACATTTCTGCAGTCCTTCAAATTATTAAATAGTAAATACAAAAGATACCTCTTTAAATTACTTAACATTTTCTAGTATAAAATTTTCATTTTAAAGATGTTATTTAATATTTTTAGAGAGAAGGGCAGGGAGGAAGGAAGAAAGGGAGAGTAAAGAGAAACATCGATGTATGGTTGCTTTTCACCTGCCTCCAGCTACGGACCTGGCTGGAGACCTGGTTATGTGCCCTGGCTGGGAATTGAACCAGCAACCTTTGGGTTCGCAACCTAGTGCCTATCCACTAAGCCACCAGCCAGGGCTCAAGTATAAAATTAAAGAAGCCGAGGGGAGCAAAAAGGGGATAGATGTAATACAACAACAATAACATTAAAAAAAAAAAATTAAAGAAGCCTTACCATAATGTCAGTTTAATCACTTGACCTATCATTAGAAATTACATACCTACTAGATTTCTGTTAAGTAAATCCTAAAAGCCAGACAAGATTAAACCTGAAAATAACTTACGTTACAAAAAATCATTTATTACTCATTTATAACATTACTTTCCTATTAGTGGCTACAAATCAAATTATACTTATTAGCTAAAATAAAGCACAATTTTGGACCTGCCCTCTAGTGTTGAGAAAGCAAATCAAATTCCTAAAGAGCTTTTCAAAAAAAGTACAACCATGAAGTTTCAGTAAGAACTGATTTTCTGTCCCCTTCTTTGGATTCATTGTAAGAATATAATACTACTTCTATTTTAGATATACAAGTGTAATAAATATAAATTTTCACTGGCCATCAGTGAACAAATTATTTGAAATTATTTATAATTTCTTAAAGTTAGTTTCAGTTTTAGAAAAACACTATTCACACATTTAAAAAATTATCTAAAAGCATGTAAACACTTATAGCTCTTCAATCAGTTGATAAACCATTAAACCCTGATACACAGTATAAAAAATGATTATTCATTTTGATCACAAGTATCTTCTCATTAATAAAAATTATAAAATAATAAAACTAAAAATTCCTTACCTTGACTGCATTTTCAGAACCTTCCTCTTTAAAATCTTCATATTTCATTACTTCAGCCATAATGAATCCTTTTTCAAAATCTGTGTGAATCTTTCCTGCAGCTTGAGGAGCCTTCGTCCCTTTCTTTGAAAAGAAAGACCAGAGAAAACTAATTGCATTTAAGTTGATTGATTGTAAACATAGTTTTTTTTTTTTTTTCTCTCCTGCTCTGCAGTTGGGGTCAACTTAAACTTAGTTTAACACCAGTTAAGATGTCAGATATACAATTAGTACATTTTCAACACTGGACACTATCTGTGTAGCAGATTTAGCACAGACAGATCAGTAGATATTAAAGCAGCACAGCTTTGTCTTTCCTAACAGTCATCCAGTTATATTGATTTAGATGCAGCAGTCTGCTTTTGGCCCAGGTTTCATTTCGATTTTCTATTCTTCACAGTGGAAAAAAAAAAAAGGATTTTAAAGTAACTTTCAAGATGAATTATCAAAGGTTTTAAGAAGACAAAAAGCCTTGAAATTTTCAGCTTCTCTAAAGAACATATAAAAATCAATATTTAAAGGCCATTTTAAAGATATTTCTAACAATCATATAATCTATTTGGCAAATAACTTTGAAATTTTCCTAATAAAATTGAGCATTTTATGCTATACACCCTGCTCCTAACCATCATGTAGAAAAATTCAAGTTGATGTAGGGAGAGAAATGTCTTATAATTACCCCATATGTTAAATTACAAGGACATACATCCCAGACACACATAACCATGGAAAGAAATTTGAGAAATAATGGTGACCTAAACACTGCTTAATAAAGCATGTTAAAGTGATAAGAAGTCTGACACTATAAAGCATAGTTTTTACAATAAAAGATGTATTGGGTTAATATGGCTACTCACTGATGCTTACCTGACTAAATATCTCAGCACATTAAATCATGAATACTTATAATCAGTCTTAAGACAAACCAGCTTTCACATTTTCAAGCCTCGAACATGTTATCTCTCCTGATACACATACTTTTAAGTTCAGAAGTCGTTTTAAGGCTTTAAAATATACGTACAGTACAAATAAATCCTGGCAATTTATTTACCAATTCAGATTTGCTTTGACATTATTCTGTAAGTCTATATAAAAGAACCTTAGTTAGAAATCAATCATATATTTTTGTTTTTTACAAAGGGGAGAGGAGATAAAAGAAAAGTGCCTCTCATATTCACACAGTGCATTAACACTATGTTGAACTGTCTCCATGTTCCTATCCATATTACATCAAAATAACTGTTACAATAAATTGCAGTAGTGAGTGAAAATAGAAATCAAAGCAGCATAAAATTAATCATGTAGCATATATTTAAAAAGCATGATAAAAAATAAATTGAAATCAATATTTCTAAAAGTCCGGACATAATTTTTATGTTCGATTCCACTATTTGAGACTACATATTTCAAAATATTTTTCAGTAGTGTTTTAAAATATATTTCCATTTAAAAGCAAGCCATTACAGTCCAGTTTCTATTGTCCTCTGGGAATAAATTAGTCATTCTCTCTGGTCCTAATCAGTGTACATCAATAGTTAAAATACACACCACATTTTTAAAGAAGACTGGATAGATAACACTGAAAAAAATAAACACTACTTCTATGAATTCAACTTACAAAAGACATGAATTATTACACATTGAGTTTAGTTCTTTGAACCCAACTATGTATCTATGGAGAGCATAATGATGTCATATTGCTTTTATTGCTGAAAATGTAATCCGAGCAAAGCAAAGGAGGAAAGAACCACCCGCAACCCAAACAAACTTAGCGAATACAAAATGAAAAGCAACATCAATTTCACTGCAGACAAACCCAGTCACACAGATTAAGCAAGCACAATACTGGTTCGTCTTATCTCTGACCACAGGAGGAGGGTAGACAGATTCTACAGGATGAAGAAATTCAGACTATGTAATAGGCAGAATCAATTGTTACCTGCCTCAATCAATGCCGCTCCACTTTCACTGTTCAGCAGCTCACAAATAATTAAAGTTATCCTGGACAAAAACCTCATCTGTAATGACTAGCTAACCGCCACCATGACAAACTTCAAAGTCAGTGATATCAATCTGAATTCAATAGTGTGGAACTGGATATAGCTGATGAATAAGTATGAATCTTACCCTGATGGTCCATGCACGCACTTCATCTGGGCCCGCAGTGAAAAAGTATTCTAGTTGGAGTGCTGCAAACCCAGCCTTAATGATCTTTGGCAAAGCGCTGAAATAAAATGAAACAAATTCACTCAACATGTAAGTTGACAGTGCCAGAGATTTGTATAAAGCTAAAATTATTCATTTCAAGAAGAAAATGTTAAAAGATATTAGTAAATGACCATTCATCTTTTTAATGCACCTGAAGAGGTCAAAAGCATATAACTGTTTCTTTAAAAAAACCTTTAAAACTGGTTCTAATAGTCTGAATATATCATTTAGAATTGTTTACTATAAAAAAGAAACATTTGATCTACCCATTCTATGACTATTTCCTCCAATATTAATCATTTCCAGGTTGTGGGTCCTGAAAGCAAAATCGTTTGCTAGAAACCCAATGTTTAAACAATATATTATGGTTATTCAGAAAAAATTCAGGCAACTGATTCACCTTTTCCCCTCCCCCACTGAACATGACGAAAGAGTTTTGGCGATCATTGCTTCTCAAAAATATACATAACTAATTCCTATGTTATAATTAAAACACTGTACAGAGATGACAGATGACAGTTAAAAACTTAATTTAAAATAAATCTTTTCACTCTGTCTCATGGTAAAGAAAGGCGAAGATTCCCTCTTTATAATGGTAATTACTCTGTCATTTATTATTCTATCAGCGCAAGCAATTAAATTACTGCAAGGAAATAGTTGATAATAAAGTGTAGGGAAAATGAATGCTAAATTAACCTTTGTGTCATGTTCGCTTCCAGATACTTCTGTCTCTCCTCAGCACTCAATTCTTGCAACTTGAGTTCCAAGGCTCCACTGAAAGGAATGACCAAGGCACCTGGGTCAGACCTGTCCACCCACTCTTTAATTTTTATCAACCTGTAGACAAAAAAGGGCACAACATTATCTTGTAGTGCATGCATGACTGTACCACATTCATTATTATCAAGTAGCACATACATATTCATAAGAATTGCACGGTTTTATGATGCCATCTTTTTGTGTATAGCTTTCCAAGGTCAAGGCATTCACAGGCAGCAATTGCTTCAGGTATACACCAGAATATTTTATTGTAATCTAGTTTTACTTTTAGCACATTATCTACAGGAACTATTATACAAATATTTTTCAACTTTTAAAAGTTAGAATAAATTTGTTCAGCATAACACCTGTGTCCTTGAAAACCTCAATTTTGAATTATTTTTCTTACTAACAAAGCAAATTAAAAATAAAAACAAAAACAGCCCTCGCTGGTGTGGCTCAGTGGATTGAGTGCCAGCTTGTGAACCAAAGGGTCACGGGTTTGGTTCCCAGTCAGGGAACATGCCTGTGTTGAGGACCAGGTCCCTGGTTGGGTATGTGAGAGGCAAGCACACAATGATTTTCTTGCCCCCTCTTTTCCCCTCCCTTCCCCATCTCTAAAAATAAATAAAAATCTTAAAAAAAATTCCCATTTGTATAGAAATCAGATTTTTAAAAATCAGCTAATTTTGAAGCACCTTTGATAAATAAATAATCTGTTTCACCCAGATATCTATTTGCCTCGTTTAGTTCCTCCCCAGACTAATAAGAGGTTGTTTACATTGGTATTGGTTTTGAGAGAGACTTCTGCTAATCAAAACAAACATGTCCAGAAATACAGATTTATAAACCTAGTTGATTATGTACACACTGCTTTTATAAACCTCACTTCTGTAAGATCATGAGTAATAGAACTGCAGAGGAAATAAATTCCATTGAATAAAAAGGGGTTTAAAAAGCTAAATCAGTTAGGAAATTGATACCAAGTGTTACTTAAAAAGATGACTTGGTTTTTTTTTCTTTCAAAGCGTGGGGTATTCTAACAATATAGTAGTTAGAATACAAATGAAATAAGTGTAGTGAATATATTAACCAGGTTCTGACCCTACCACTTTGCTGGCTTTTAAATTCCTGGGCAGGTTACTGTACCTTTCTAAGCCTCAGTTTCCTCATCTATAAAAATGGAAATAGTAATAGTACATAAGTACTGTAAAGAACCTAAAAAGGTAATGTCTGGCATACAGTAAACAAATATTAACAGTAATTACTATTATTAATTTCCATTCTCAGGTAATGATAGTATGTATGTCTATAATTCTGGAAATAGTTTCGTATAGAATTGAATATAGATTTCATAGAAATTTATATTAATGTCAACTATGCATAGTTCCACTAGTCTCCCATATTTAGACCAAGGTTTTAATAGCAACTGTGGCAGGAACCCTGTAAATAATAAATGTTAATATCATTTTAGGGGAAAAGAAACACAAAAATTAAACCACAAACTCATTAATACTCAGCTGTCAAAGAAAATGGCAGAGAATCAGAGTCATCAGAAAATTAAAAATATATATGGCCTACTGAATAGGATTTAGAATGGGATTAAGGGATGAAAAATTCAAAATTTTGTACGTTTGTTACAAAGGTTAACCTATAGTTTATTTAATATGTTATCAGTGGCTTTTACTTTTCATAATTGTCTTTTCCTTTAGGTCAAATTCTAAAAAATCTGGACCAACCTAATAAACAGATACAAATTTGTTTTAGTGTCCTTTAAAATCAGAAATCCAAACCAGGTATTTTCTTATCCAAAATTTTACAGGGCAGTTTAAGAAATAAAAAGGGAACGTTTTAATAGAACAATAATTTAAAAAAGAAAAGGGAAAATTTAAATTGATACTTCTGAAGCCTATAATAAACTTGTGAGATTCTAAGTTACTTCATGGACTTACACTATTTAACTCAAACTATACATTAAAATGTAGCATATGTTCATTATACAAATTAGATACAATCAAGTATGCAATTAAAAAAATGATCAAAGGGGATGGATGTAATACAACAATAAAATTAAAAAAAAAAAATCACATACCAAATACAGAGTCAATGAAAGGGAAATAAAACACACCCATGTAAAATTATAATAATAAAAACATCATATACATTTTGTTTACTAAATATGGTCAAAATAACTAATAAAACTAGAAGAGTTACAAAACAACAAGATAAGAAATAGTTACTTTGGCTAACACATCAATTCAGAATAACAACAGTTCTACCCTGTCATTTTAACAGCCTTTCCTACAGAGTCCTCAGAGGGATTATTTGCATTCCTCAGGTGTTCCATTGTACAATTCAGATGAATAAAGACTTATGAATCATTCCTCTATCACCGATGCGAGACTTTGATCTGGTGAATACACCATTGTACCTTAACTATAATTGGCAAAAAATCTGACAGTGTAGAGCATCACAAGCTTAATAACAAAGGAGAATATCTCAAAGTGTTGACAGATGATCTTCATAATGCAGAAGCAGAACTGGTACATTTTAGCAATAAATGAGCACCGAGGTCTAAAGGTCTCTAAAGTGACTGACATCAGACCTGCTATAGCCTCAATAAAAGAAAAAGGTACCGTAGCACTCTCCGTAAAGTGAGTTAGGTTCTTTGCCTGCAAGCTTCACTTTTGTGACTTTCACTGTCATAGAAAACATAGGGAAGATGAAAAGTGAGTTAGGTTCTTTGGCTGTCTGCTTTACTTTTGTTACTTTTACTATCAAACAAAAGTGAGAAATGTCCCAAAGTGATTTTTAATTACATATTTGAAATAAGCCATGGGTAATTTTTAAAATATGACTCAATTTCAAGATTACTGACTGAAACATATAGAACATATCTGTTAGGTCTGATGGTTACAAAAGTGTGATAATGAGGCCAAGATCACAAGTTTGAACCCCATTGGGACCAGTTAACGTTTGCAGAAAAAAATGTCTATTCTATTCCCCAAACTATAGTTAGTCATCTCAAAAATGTGTGCTACTGGCACATGAAGGATATGAAAAAATCAAAGTTGAGCTCAGTATCAATACTAGAAAAAACAATTTCAAGTACATTCTATCAAAGTAACTGAATAATAATTGCCAATACACAAATGTTAGCAACTATTTGAAGAAAACTATGCAATTGTTAGTGATCAAAATAATAATGCTAATAACATTGTTATGGAATATCAAATTATGAGTGGAGAAGAAACAGTGAAGACAATACATTCACAAGAGTTCAACTATAAAAACTTTCGAAGTATGCCTTCATTTTACAAATTTATATGAACATATTATTCTCTTAAGGAACTGCAGAAACATTGATTTCCCTGAAGTCTTATGAATGACAAATGGAAAGAGGAACTGCCATTAGTTATATTTTTCTCCCTAGTAATGAAGCAAACGGATAAAGCAGGGACAATCATTTAAAGACTAAAAGGGTGATGCGTTGAGATACACTGGTTGTTGGTTGTCATCTGTTAGATTCTGTGGCAGAATGAGATCTTTAATATTAAGTTAGTATTAGATTTCTAAAACATTGCATCTCAAATTTATAATTTGACTTTCTCAGCCAGTCTTGAAATTCCAGAACCAGTATTGATTTTCTTAGGGTTAGTTCACATAGTTTGTATTTGTCTTCCCAGATACTAATTTTATTTCTAACTTCTATTTGTTCCACTTTCACATTTACCTGCTCTTTTTGGGGTGTAACATTTTACTCTTGTTTAATGAATTATTAGTTCCTTTCAGTCTTTTAAACAGGTTAATTTAAAAGTTCCTTTTGGACTGTTCTTAATCACTTCTGGTTTCTTGGGTAGAACTCTGCCCCCACTATTTATCATCTGCCAACCTCTCACAATAGTTGGTTCCTGTGTGTATGCTGTGTTGTTTTTGGGTGTATGGTCATTTGGGAGCTGCAGTTATGTTCCAAGGAAGTCCATTGGTCCCCTGGTTTGTTGAGATGCACCTATATGGTAGTTTTAGTTATTTTTTTCTAGGGAAAAGACCAATGGAGGATCTTGAGCTCTGGGTCATTTTAAGATTTAGTTGTTCAGCACTAGGTTATTGGTAATGCAAATTAAGGCCCCCTAGCTCTTAAGAGTAAAGTCCTAGTCTCTAATTTCCTGAGATCATTTCCTTTCTTGTTCCCAATCAGTTCTTCCCCCACCCCTTTGGTCTCTGTTATTCTGCTCCTTGTTTCCATGTTTCTGGTTCCATTCTACTTATCTGTTTGTTTTGTTCACCAGTTTCCTGTTTTAGGTGAGATCATTTGGTATTTGTCTTTTGCCACCTGGTTTATTTCACTAAGCATAATACTCTCCAGTTCCAACCATGCTTTGGCAAAAGGTAGTTCTTTCTTTCTGCTATGTAGTATTCCATTGTGTAAATGTACCAGATTTTTCATCCATTTATCCACTGATGGGCACTTAGGCTGTTTCCAGCACTTGGCTATTGTGAATAGTGCTTCTATGAACATAGTGGTGCATAGGTTCTTCTGAATTGGTGTTTCAGAATCCTTTAGGTATCGTCCTAGCAGTGAAGTCACTGGTCAAAAGGCAGCTGCATTTTTAAGTTTTTTGAGGAAATTCTATACTGTTTTCCATATTGGCTGCACAAGTCTGTCTTCCCACCAATAGTGCACTAGGGTTCCCTTTTCTCCACATCCTTACCAGCACTTGTTGTTTGTTGATTTGTTAATGATGCCCAATCTGACAGGTGTGAGGTGGTATCTCATTGTCGTTTTAATTTGCATGCATCTTTGATGGCTAACGATGTTGAGCATTCTTTCAGATGCTATGGATTCTAGGATTCTAGGATTTCAGATGCTTTCAGGATTCTATGGATCCTTTGTATGTCCTCCTCAGAGAAGTGTCTGTTCAAGTCCTTTCCCCATTTTTCTTTTTTAAAATATTTTATTTATAATTTTTAGAGAGAGGGGAAAGGAGAGAGGCAGAGAAACATCAATGTATGGTTGCCTTTCACCTGCCTCCAGCTGGGGACCTGGCTGGAGACCTGGCTTGCAACCTGGTTATGTTGCCTTGGCTGGGTATCAAACCAGCAACTTTTGGGTTTGCAGGCTGGCGCCTTATCCACTGTGCCACATGCCAGGGTTATCCATTTTTTAATTGGGTTGTCTGTCTCCCTGGTGTTGAGTTGTTTAAGTTCTTTATATATTTTGGAGGTCAAACTCTTGTCCAAGGTATCATTGGCAAGTGTGTTTTCCCATACAGATGTTTCCCTTTTTAGTTTGCTGATGTTTTCTTTAGCTGAGAAACTTTTTAGTTTGATATAGTCCCATTTATTTATCTGTTCCTTTATCTCCCTTGACCTTAGAGCAGTATCAGTGAAAATAATGTTGCATGGGATATCTGAAATTTTACTTTCTATGTTTTTCTCTAGGACTTTTTATTCTGGTGTATGGTGTAAGTTGGTGGTCTTACTCCTCTGAACCATATATATGCTCAGTTTTCCCTGAGTGCCATATATTGTTTCTCTCTCTACTGTCACTGAGTCTTCTTTGTTTTGGGCATCTAGAGAATTCTTTTTCTTGCTTTCAAGTCCTACTGTGTGTCCTAAATAATACCACACCATCATCTACACCATCCTTTTCTGGTTATCTTCTCTGGTGTTTCTATGTATTAGAAACAAGAAGGTAATTTCTTGTATTGGCTCAGTCTACCATCTTAACTCAAAGGTCTTCATACTAAAGTTAAATCCTTTGTTTTATTGTGTTCTAATAGCTTTCAACATTGTTTGACCATCACCCTCAGGAAGAAATTGATTTCATACTTGACTCAAACATATGGTGCACAGACATTACTTCCATACACATATCCAAACTGATACAGGTTTCACAAAACAATACTTACCTTTATAATGGGCAATAAAATAATCTTAATGGTACTAGTCGATATTTTGCAAAAACTAAATTCTTGCTATTTAAGATATGCCCTTGAAATAGTTTTCTCTAATATAGTTTGATAAGAACTTTAATTTATTCTTTTCTATACTTCATGTCCATCTAGCCATTCAACTAACCTTAGTTAATAAAATTCTGATCATCTGTTCTAAAAATCCTTTATAAAGATGGCTCAATCAAGCACTAAAGCAAAGTTACACAATCATTTCTGATATTTTTGCTGAACTTTAGAACTCTCCCAAAACTGCTATTCTACTTTGCAACATCAAAATATATTTAAAATCTGTGAAGTTGTGCCTTGCCTGGTGTGGTTCAGTGGATTGAGCATAGGCCTACAAACCAAAGGGTCATTGGTTTAATTATCAGTCAGGGCACATGCCTGAGTTAAAGGCCAGGTCCCCAATCGGGGGCCTACCAGAGGCAATTACACATTGATGTTTCTCTCCCTTTCTTTCTCCTTTCCTTCCTTTCTCTCTAAAAATAAATAAAATCTTTAAAAAAGTTATTTGAAGTTGTTACATTGGTATATTAGGTCCTTATACACACCTTATATAGTTTTAACTTTAAAAAATTATTGATATCTTGCTCCTGACTTAATACAACTGCTGGCAAGAACTGTGTCAATATTCAGAAAGTGATGCAACTTACACAAAAGGAGGCTCTAGAGCTGGTTTATTCAGTGACTTGATGTCATTCAGTCAATGTTATTAAGGACCTGACCTTTAAGTCAGTAGTTCCCCTCATGTTGTTCATGGTATAGATGTACCACAAATCCAGGAAGCACTGATAAACATGGAAGTCATTTCTAGTGTTCTCCTTTACTAGAAACAAGGTTTACTTTTATTTCTATTAAAATGGTTGAGTGTCTTGCTCTGGCTAGTGTGGCTCAGTGGACTGAGCACTGGCCTGCGAACCAAAAGGGGGCTCATTCCAGGTCAGGGCAGGTGCCTGGGTTGTGAGCCAGAGCCAGGTTCCCAGTTGGGGGTACACGAGAGGCAACCAATTGTTGTTTCTCTCCCTCTCTTCTTTCCCCTTTCTCTAAAAATAAATAAAAATAAAATCCTGAAAAAATTTAAAGAACAAAACTATCCAGTATCCCAAAGAATGACTTAAATATATCACATTCCTCTTTTCTAATTTCTAAACATGCTCGCTGCAAACTAATGTCAATTTTACAGTATTCTGAAACAAAACACACACACACACAAAAAAGAGAAAGTAAGGCTTATGGAAAATAAGGTTATTTTCTTAAAGATGACACAAAAATTATTTAATCAATCCACTTAACTTATAAATGTCAATAAAAAATACTGGAAACCTGAACTAAAAGTAATAGCACAAACAATATATCAACTGAAATACATAACATAAACAATATTCATTCAAACTAAAAAAACTGTCTCTAGAATATCCAAAATTATTAACTCTTAAAAACTCCTTGTTTGGCCCTAGCTGGTGGCACAGTGGATAAGGCACTGGCCTGTGAACCCAATGGTCGCTGGTTTGATTCCCAGCCAGGGCAACATAACCAGGTTGCAAGCCAGGTCTCCAGCAAGGTCTGTAGCTGGAGGCAGGTGAAAGGCCTGAGAGATACACTGATGTCTCCCTCCCTCTCTCCCTTTCCCTCTCTCTACAAATAATAAATACAATCTTAAAAAAAAATTTTAATTCTCTTTTTTGAATAAAATTATTAAAATGGGTTTATTAAGGAAGTCAGTTGGGAGAAGGAAGAAGAAATACCAAAGTAATTTCTAGTATAATTGATTAGTGTCTGGAAACCTAATTCTTCTTCTAAAAGAGATCCCCTTTTTTGATACATGTAATAAACTTCATGTTTCAATGTTCTTGTTCAATTTCACAGATGTGAATAACAAGTACAACTCTGCTTCTCAAAATATGGGCACATCACTTGGGTGTGTATTAGAAACACAGAATTTCATGATTTGCATTTTAATAGAATCCCTAGGTATTTATGCACGTTAAACTTTCAGAAACACTGAATAAAACATTTTAAAATGAAAGCACATTAGCTGAAAGCATGAAAATATCTAAGATAATGCTGAAGATCAACTGATAACTAAGCAGATGCTAACTACCCATACCACTGATATGAGAGGAGAGAGAGTAGAAAAATTCCTGCTTACATCTCCCAGGTTCAAAAACCAGAAAAGGAAAAAAGTCACTAGAATTTCAAAAAGTGTATGGAAAATACTTGATCTGAATCCTCTGTAATGTTAAAGAAGTTTCAAATTCACAGCACATATAATTAATTATGGTCAATAGTTTCTTACTTTTTATAAGACACAATTATCCCTCTCTCATTCTAATAAGCCTCAATACCTGGAAAAACATCTGTGGTAAGTTAGCTTTGGAGTCTAGATTCAAATTATAAGAAGTGATTCCAGCAGAGGACTATTGTGAAATGTGAATTTGTAACAAGTAAAAGGGATATTACCACAAATTGTTTCCTATAAGGACCTCACAGAACCACTGTCTGAAAAACCCCATTCATTTTGTAGTTATTATAATAAAATGGCATTTCTATACATACATAAATACATGTATCAATATATGTACGTATGTATATATAAAATAAAAATTCTAGAGAAATAAGCATTCTTTTTGCAGCAAATAAGCACTTTGCTTAAGGCTTTCTGTTTCAAGGATTAACAAGCTTTCTGACTAGCGGTAACTGGAAGGTTATGAGGAAACTGAAATGATAGGTGTTATGACAAGCAGACAACCTTAAAAGCAAATTAGAAAAACTGGAATATATTTATCCAACACTTTGGGCTCACCACGACTCTGGGATTTCTTTAACTCTTAATATGCTTAAAAAATAGATGATGCAAAAAAAAAAAAAAAAGATGATGCAAAGATAATACATGCAATCAATCTATGTAACATGTAATCAGTGTATGGCAATATTTTCGATGTTCAGCAAAAAGGCCCCCTTAAAAAAGTCTTGCAATGAATAAACAGGAGGAAACATCAGGGTGAATTCTAACTAGTTTGAGTAAACCACAGTAATACCATTCTCCATCTGGCAACTGGTTTGAGTGGGCATATGAACCAGTTCTGGTCAACGGGGCAAGAGGGGAAACCTAGGAAAAGCATCTCAAATGTTCCCTTAGGCTCTTAAAAAGAGGTAAGAGTTTTTGCTGTCCACTATGTCTGGATCTTAACCCTAAAATTCTAGCAGGCATTTTGTGGAAGTGGGGAAAGATGAGAAAAGCCCTTTTTCTTGGTAATATCACAGGGCATTGAATTAACCAACCCTGGAAAGAAATTACCCTGGGTCTTATTATTATGTTCTGAGATTTTCTGTTATTTGCAGCTCAAAGCATTCTGATAATCCTCATTTAAGTATATAACTGTCCCTCCTCTTAACTGGTTTAACTCCAATTTCTTCTTTTTTTTTTTTTTTAAAGATTTTATTTATTATTTCAAGAGAGAGAGGAAGGGAGAGAGGCAGAGAGGGAGAGAGACATCATGTATGGTTGTCTTTCACCTGCCTCCAGCTGGCTGGAGGCCTGGCTTGTAACCTGGTTATGTGCCCTGGCTAGGGAATCGAACCAGTGACCTTTGGGTTCGCAGGCCGGTGCCTTATCCACTGTGCTACCAGCCAGGGCTCAATTTATTCTTTAAGAAACCAGTTCCTGCAGAGCTTTCCCTGAGTTTCTTTATGGATAGACGCTATTACCACATTATACCCTACACTATAAATTGCTCATTTCCTTGTTTATATTCTCCCAATTACTATACACTAAAACAAAATACTTCTTGAGGTCAGGAACTTTTCTTTGTTCCCTGGTATATCCACGGAACCCACCTAGCACAGCGCCTGGCACATAGTGGTTGCTCATTTTCTGAATGAATAAGGAGGTGGGAAGAGCTTTAGGTAATAATTAGCTAATAACTAAGCAGCAATTTACTCATCTGCATCCCTGGCTGGTGTAACTCAGTTGGTTAAAGTATCATCCCATACACTGAATGGTCACAGGTTCAATTCCTAGTCAAGGCATATGCCTAGATTGCAGGTGTAATACCCATTAGGGGAACACATGAGAGGCACCCAACGGATGTTTCTCTCTCTTTCCCCCCTCTTCCTCTCTTTCTAAAAGAAAAGCAATGATAGAGTGTCCAAGGGTAAGGATAAAAAATTAATTTGCTCATGCGCAAACTAATAAGTAGTTTTCAACCTGTTTTTGGTTCCCTAAAGATACTTCTGAGGTGCTAGGAGGAGAAAGGAGAGAGAAAGGGAGGAAGAAATAGTGAGGTTCTACACCCTCTACTCTTGCATTTCAACCAGAGCTGCATTTTTTTTTTTTTTTTCATTATTCTTATATGTAGGATTTCTGTATTGTACCTCATCAAAAGAAAGAGTTCTGTTGTTTTTAACAATTCTCAAGTTTAATGATTGAATGATCCTTTTTCAGATGGCAAATTCTATCATTTTATGGCACATGCTAGAAATTGAACAAATACAAGTGCTAAAAATCTTTAGGTACTTCCTATTTCTGCTTAAATGGTACTACTTTTTACCATAATTCTTAAAAACTCTCTCTCCCCATTTTTTCCTCATTCTATTCCCTTACTTTTCTTTATAGCACTTATGCAGGGGGACCCTCCAAAAATCCAGAATTATTTTCTGGAGGGTGGGGCCCCTTGTAGTACAGGCTTCCCCCACCAGGTGTGTGTTCTAGGAAACCATCTGTAATAGTGTACCAGCTGGTGTTGTGAGAAGCCACATTTGGCTTCGAAGAATTTTTTTGAAGACTCTTTCAATGCAATTGACCATTTCATGATGGGTGATTTGTGTGCACACCTGCCCACACTGTACTGTTTGGCAGTTTTCGGCCAAAAAACATCACGAATCCTGTGCCCCACCCTCCCTATTCATGTGATCTCACCACGGCAACATTTGTTTGTTTGTTTCCTTGGATGAAAAACATCCTCAAAGGAAAACATTTTGCCAATGTGGAATGGTGAAACAAAAAATGGCAGAAGCACTAACAGGCATCAAAATCAATGACTTCAAAAACTGTTTTGAGCCTTTGTTGGTGTAGCTTGGTGGATTGAGCACAGGCCTGTAAACTAGGCAGTGGGGTCACAGGTTCAATTCCTAGTCAGGGTACATGCATGTGGATATTTCTCTCCCTCTCTTTCTTCCTCCCTTTCCCTCTCTCTAAAAAATACTTTTTTTTTTTTTTTTTTTAAAGAAAAGGAATAGTACTTAGATAATTGGATATCCACAAACAAAAGTTAAAACGGGTCAAAGACCTAAAGGTAAGAGTTAAAACTATTAAAACTCTTAGAAGAAAAGAGATGAACATCTTCATGACCTTGGATTAGGCCAAGTTTCTTAGACATGACATCTAAAGCATAAACAACCAAAGTGAAAGTAAATTAGAGTTTATCAAAATTAAAAATTTTGTGTACCAAAGACACTATCAAGAAAGTGAAATAACAATCCATAGAATGGGGAAAAATATTTGAAAATCATCTACCTGAAAGGTCTTACTAGCTAGGACACATTCAAAAACCTAATAATGATTACAATTCATAATTCATAATAAAAAGACAAAATCCCAAATTAACATAGGCAAATCCCTGCAGTGTCTGGCCTGGCAGCTGATCACGGATTCATCAATTTACAACTGAATCAATCTGTCCTGCCCAGTGGCATCTGAGCCTGGCGGATGATCACAGGTTCATTAATTTACAATTGAATCAGTCTGTCCCCTCCAGCGGTGTCTCAGCCTGGCAGCTGATCTCAGATTCAATCTGTCCAACCTAGCAGTGCCTGATCTGATGGCTAATCACAGTTTGACTGGATTACAACTGAATTAATTGGCCCTGCCCAGTGGTACCTAAACCTGATAGCTGACCACAGATCAAGTGGATTAAAAACTGGAAGGCCCAGACAAAGATAGTGAGTCTCTGGTTGGCTCCAACAGGCTGACTAGGCCCAGACTATGGAATGATCCAACATCACCAGCGATGAATCGAGGATGTAAAAGATTTCTGAATTCAATTTCTGAATTGAAGAATGTAGAAGGAATCAATAGCGGGCTAGGGGAAGCAGAGGATCAGATCAGCAAACTGGAGGACAACGTAGAAAAATATTCCAAGACTGCAACAAAATAAAAAAAAGACTGAAAAAGAATGAAGAGATTTTAAGACAACTGCAGGACAACATGAAACACAATAATATCCATACCATTGGGATACCAGAAGGAGAAGGGATGGAAAACCTGTTTGAGAAAGTAATGATAGAAAACTTCCCTAACTTGATGAGTAAAAACATTAACCAAGTTCAGGAAGCACGAAGGGTCCCAATGAAGATGAACCCAAACAGACCTATTCCAAGACACATCAATATGAAAATGGCAAATTTCAAAGACAGAGAGAATCCTAAAAGCATCAAGAAACAGTTAATAGGCCCTGGCTGGTAGCACAGTGGATAAGGTGCCGGCCTGAGAATCCAAAGGTCGCAGGTTCGATTCCCCAGCCAGGGCACATTACCAGGTTGCAAATCAGGTCTCCAGTCAGGTCTGTGGCTGGAGGCAGGTGAAACGCAACCATACATTGATGTCTCTCTCCCTCACTGCCTCTCTCCCTTCCCCTCTTTCTAAAAACAATGAAATAAAATCTTTAAAACAAAAAAGAAACAGTTAATAACATATAAGGGGGCTCTGATAAAGTTATCAAATGATTTCTCAACAGAAACAGTATAAGCCATAAGCGAATGGCAAGAAATATTCCAAGTAATGGAAAACCAAGGCCTGAAACCAAGAATACTCTATCCATCAAGGCTCTCATTCAAAATGGAAGGTGAAATAAGAAGTTTTTCCCAGACAAAAGAAGGCTAAAAGAATATATCCCCACCAAACCAGTATTGCAAGGGATGTTAAAGGGTCTGCTTTAAAAAGATAAAGACACAGAGAGAGACAGAGAGGAATACAGGTACAAAGGGGAAAAATGTCAATGAGTAAATATTTGTCAATAATAACCTTAAACATAAATGTATTATGTACTAATCAAAAGACATAGGGTAGCTGAATGGATAAGAAAACAAGACCCACATATATGCTGTCTATAAAAGACCCATCTGAGAACAAGAGATTGACACAGACTGAAAGGGAAGGGATGGGAAAATATATTTCAAGCAAATGGACGTAGAGAAAAAAAAAAAAAAAAGGCTCTATTTTGTATCAGACAAAATAGATTTTACAAGGAAGCCCATAAAGAGACAAAGAAGGACATTTCATAATACTTAAGGGAACAATCCATCAAGAAAATATAACTGTTGTAAACATATATGCACCCAACATAACAGCACCCAAATATATAAGGAAAATCTTGGAGGACTTCAAGAAAGACATTGACACCAACACACTAACAGTAGGGGATTTCAATACCCCATTATCAACAATGGACCAAAATTCCAAGTAAAACAACACCAAGGATATTGTGCCATTGAACAATACTCTAGATGAAATGGACTTAACCATTAACTGATATACAGAACTTTTCACTCCAAAAAAGCAAAGTACACATTCTTTTTAATGCACATGGAACATTCTTAAAGACAGACCACACAGTAGGACACAACACAAAACAAGCCTCCACAAATTAAACAAAACTGAAATTATTCCAGGATCTTCTCAGATCACAATGGCTTGAAACTAGAGAAACCAACCTCAAGGGAAAAAACCCCAAACCATTCTAATTCATGGAGACTCAATAATGTTCAGTTGTCAATGAGGTCAAAGAAGAAATCAAAAAGTTTCTGGAAACAAATGAAAATGAATACACAATGTCTCAAAACCTATGGGACAGAGCGAAGGCAGTCCTCAGAGGGAAATCCACAGCAATACAGGCCTACCTAAAAAGCATAGGAGAAGCTTATATAAACAACCTAACCATAAAGGTGCAAGAACTAGAGAAGCAACAACAAACAAAGCCCAAGCAAGTAGAAGAAAGGATATAATCAAGCTCGGTGCAGAATTAAATGACTTAGAGACTAAAACTACAATTTAAAGAATCATTATATTCAGAAGCTAGTTCTTTGAAAAGAAAAACAAAATTGACAAGCCTTTAACCAGACTAATCAAGAAAAAAAGAGAGAGGACCCAAATAAAATCAGAAACAAAAGAGGAGAAATCACAACTGACACCTCAGAAATACAAAGGGTTGTAAGAAATTACTACAAACAACTATATGACAAGAAATTTGACGATCTGGGTGAAATTTCTGGAAACAAAAACTGAATCCAGAAGAAGCAGAAAGCCTGAATAGACTGATAACAACTAGTGAAATTGAAAGTCATCAAAAAACTCCCAATGCATAAGAGCTCTGGACCAGATGGCTACACAGATCAATTTTATCAAACATTTAGGGAAGAACTAACTCCTATCTTTCTCAACCTATTTCAAAAAATCCCAAAAGAGGGAAAACTCCCAAACTCTTTCCATGAGGCCAATATTATCCTAATCCCAAAACCAAGTCAAGACACAACTAAGAAAGAAAACTATAGGCCAGTATCTCTGATGAACATAGATGTTCCAATTCTCAACAAAATATTGGCAAACTGGATCCAGCAATACATTCAAAAGATCATATACCATGATCAAGTATGACTGATCCCAGGGATGCAAGGATGGTACAAGATTTGCAAATCAATAAATGTAATGTACCACATAAACAAAATGAAAGACAAAAGCCATATGATCATATCAATAGATGCTGAAAAAGCATTTGATAAAGTACAGCATCCATTTATAATAAAAACACCCAGCAAAATGGAATAGAAGGAGTATACCTCATCTTAATAAAGGCCATATATGTGAAACCTGCAGCCAACATAATACTCAATGGGCAAAAACAAAAAGCTTTTCCCCTAAGATCAGGAACAAGACAAGGCTGTCCACACTCTCCACTTCTGTTCAACATCATTTTGGAAGTTCTAGCCATAGTGATCTGACAAGAAAAAGGAATCAAAGCATCCAAGTTGTAAAGGAGGAAGTAAAACTGTCATTATTTGCAGATGATATGATAGTGTACATACAAAACCCAAAAGTATCCACCAAAAACCTACTTGACCTAGTAAGTAAATTTAGCAAAAGAGCTAGATAGAAAGTCAATATTCATAAATCAAAGGCATTTTTGTATATCAACAATGAAACACCAGAGATAGAAGCTTGAAATGAAATCAAATTTACCATAGCAACAAGAATATTGAAGTACTTAGGAATAAACTTAACCAGGGAGGTAAAAGACACATACTCAGAAAACTACAGAACACTGAAGAAAGAAATTAAGGAAGATACAAATAAATGGAAGCAAATACCATGTTCATGGATGGAAAGAATTAGTATCATTAAAATGCCCATACTACCCAAAGCAATCTATAGATTCAATGCAATCCCAATGAAAATACCAATGACATATTTCACAGATCTAGAAAAAATACTTCAAAAATTTATATGGAGCTAAAAATGACCACAGATAGCCACAGCAGTCTTGAGAAAGAAGAACAAAGTAGGAGGAAGCACAATCCCAGATAACAGACTATACTATAAGGCCACTATAATCAAAACAGTCTGGTACTGGCATAAGAATAGACATACAGTCAATGGAACAGAATAGAGAGCCCAGAAATAAACCCAGGACTCTATGGTCAATTAATATTTGACAAAGGGGGAAGGAAAATAAAATGAAGTGAAAATAGCCTCTTCAACAACTGGTGCTGGGAGAGCTGGACAGGGACATGCAAAAAATAAAACTAGACCACCAACTTACACCATACAACATAATAAACTTATGATGGATAAAGGACTTAAACATAAGCCGTGACACCATAAAAGTCCTAGAGGAAAACATAGGAAGTAAAATTTCAGATATCCCACACAGCAATATTGTCACCAATATATCTCCTAGGCCAAGGGAAATAAAGGAACGAATAAACAACTGGGACTACATCAAACTAAAAAGTTTCTGCTCATCTAAAGAAAACATCATTAAAATGAAAAAGGAATCAACTGCAAGGGAAAACATATTTGTCAATGATACATCAGACAAGGATTTGATCTCCAAAATATATAAAGAACTTATGCGACTCAATACCAGGGAGAGAGACAGCCCAATTAAAAATGGGCATAGGACCTTAACAGACACTTCTCTGAGGAGGACATACAAAGGGCCCACAGGAATATGAAAGAATGCTCAGCATCACTAGCCATCAGAGAGATGCACATTAAAACGACAATGAGATACCACCTCACACCTGTCAGAATGGTCATCATTAACAAATCAATAAACAACAAATGCTGGCAAGGATATGGAGAAAAGGAACCCCATTCCCACCAACAAATCCAAAGAAATAGAAAGTAGACTAGTGGTTGCCAGGGTCTAGGTGGAAGAGGCAATGGGAACTGGCTATTAATGAGCACAGGGTTTCTTTATGGGGTGATGAATATGTTATGGAATTAGTAATGATGCTAACAACAGTATGAATACTATACTGAAACCCACTGAAATTGTGTATAGTAAATCCTCACTTAAGGTTGTCAATAGGTTCTTGGAACCACAATGAAACCAGGTACAATGAAACCAATTTTACTAGAAGCTAATTGACATAAATAAGAGTTAAGTTCCTTGGGCATCCCATCATGGGAACAAAATGACATTAACTGAAATGACATTATTCCAGGATCTGCCATACTTTTAACAGGAAGAATTCTGTGTATGTTAATTATCTTAAAAAACAAAACACCCAAAGCTAAACTGAGAATTTAAAAATAAAAAACTAAATGCTAATATCCTGCACATTATGATCCTATCATGTATGACCTTCCTGCAGAGATAGTAGCAATTAATAGAAAAATCGGAGATTTTGGGGGCAAGGCAAATATCAATTCAAATTCCAGCTTAATCTCATGCTAGCTATTTAGTCCTAGGAAGACCATTTAACTTTCCAAACCTTTGTTTAATCACCTGTAACACAAATAAAAATACCTATCCTCACAGGTAAATGTAGTACTAAAGTGCCTAGAACACAGGAGGCCTTCAAACGTTAGCCCTAATCTTAGCTGTCTCCAATCAGTGAGCGGGGGTCATCCATTTTCAACAGTTATTGCAGAGTTAAAAATACTGTTGGATTGCCTAAGAGTAAAGAACAAGAGCTCTTTTTAAAAAACAGATCTGTATTTCTGGGTAGAAGAAGTCTTGCCTAACTGACTCTCTATAGCTATATAGATAGGGAGGTAACAAGAAGGGAAAGAATTCAAGCACAATGGCTGCAAAAATACATATGTATTAACTATGTGTATTAATAAGCATCATGCTAGAGCTTGGGAATACAACTTTGAAAAAGGAAAGGAGGAAAAACAGACATGATTATAAAAAAGAGTGTTATGACAGGAAGTAATATGCCACAGAAACAATGAGGAGAGGGGTGCACAATTTCAATTAAGGAAGATGTGACCTCATTAAAACAGGGAATTTTGGAAAAAGAAACCAATACATTTAACGTGAGTTTTTTTGTTATATAATTATAACATTTTCTCAAGTTAATCCAGTTATATAGGAAAAGCAGAAAAGTAAGGGACTTTTCTTCAAGATAAGAGCTGAAATTTTGTGGGGCCAGTAAAAAAGAAAGAAAGCCCCAAGGGAAAGATAAATATGGTATGTATGTCAGAATCCATTTGCTCAAACCTCCTTTCGCAAATGGATTCTTCTTCTTAAAGTTGGTCTTAATTCAGCCTCTGGAGGGTGCTTCCATATTCTAACACAGGAGTCCATTCCCTCATGATCTTATTATCCAAATTTTCTATTTACCATGTCGGGTACTTGTGATTTAATAAAGAAGCAGGCACAGAAGGATACAAACCCAAGGCAAATAGTCATTGTGAGGAAAGGATTTGGGGACAGGAAAGAAACAAAAGGGAGAAGGAGAGAGGAAGAGAGGAAGAAAGGGAGAGAGGGAGAGAGGGAGAGAGAGAGTGTAATTCTTGGCCAAACTTCAATAGTTGCACATAGGTACAGGCAACTACTCTTACTAACGTATATTTTCAGCAGTGCTAAGTGGAACCATGTAAGAAGATGACTGAAGTGTCTTTTCCTTATCAGTGTATGCAACCTGTGACAAAATTTTAGCTGCTTCTCTAAGAACTTACTGTCTTTTATAGGAATGTTTACTTAACAAAATTGTGTGTGCCTAGTCTTAAAGTACAAATTGGCTTAATGAAAAATTTTTTTTATGTAAGAAAAAGAATAACTTGGGAAACATGTGGAAATATAATCACAATACAAAAATTTGTAGTTGGTTTCATAGCTTATACTTTGCCTAGCAAGCAATAAGAAGACAGAATCCATTATTTCACTAAAAAGACATTGCATGCAAAAAATCAAATTTTAAAATACAAAAGTTAATTCATTTTAATGAAAGAAATCATACACTTAAAGGACTCCCACAGGCAATACCTTTGCAAAAGGAGATAGTATATAATATGGTTATGGAGAAGTGGGCCAGACAGAGCAGTGATTCTAGTTATGTCATGGACCCCTTCTAAAGTCAAAGTTTTCTCTACTGTAAGTGGAGATAATAATAGCTATCTACTTCAGAGGGTTGTTGTGAAGAGTTAATGAGAAAGTGCATATATAATGCTTAACATGTTATCTAACACAAGGTAAATGCTCAACAATATGCATAGGGTTGGGTGGAAGTAGGTTTATTGTTGGGAGTACAGGAAACACAGTTATTCTTATATTATTATTTTATTATTTTCCATGTGCACAACTGTAAACCTACTTCTGTCACACCCTGCATATTAGCTATTATTATTTATAAAGTGAAGTGTGGCTTTGTCTCTTCTAAGGCTCAAGGCTCAGATCACAATTTCTTAGACAGAACTATGTTAGTATGTTATTGGGCTATCAAATCAGATTTATCCTGAGAAGGCAGCTCTAAGCACTAACCACTACAAAATTTATTTAAAGGCACTCTTTATTTTCTTCCTTAAACTGTCCTATCTGCTGTAGAGAAAAATGTTAAGTTTTGCTACTCATTCAAATCATTGTTGAACAATATTCTCACAGTTTCTAAGAAGGGGCAAGAAATTAGGACTGCAGATAATACATATGAAATAGATTGGAGGTAAGCCAGTAGGAAGCTTATTTGACTTTGTTATAATTTCTAAGCCAATATTACTCAAAGTAGTCAGCCTAGGAATCACTTGTTACTTGGCTCTGAATATAAAGGAGTAGCTTCTCACAACCGGTTCCCTGGCTGTATTAGGAGAGATAAAACTGATTAAACATTTATTCCTTTGCTCCCATTCCCAGTTTAAAGATTTTTCTCCACTACCCTGACACATTGACTGCTACATTTATCTACTGTTTTAATAAATTAACTTGAAAAGTCTATTCATTTTCTTAATGGTGTTTTTTGATGAACAGAAGATATTTATTATAATGAAGCCCAATTTTTTTTTCTTTCATGTTTTAGTGCTTTTTGCTTCTCATCCAAGAGATCTTCGCCTATCTCAAGTTGTGAAGATACTCTCCTGTGTTTAAATGAAGGACTGTGAACTGAGAAAATAGCACAGTGAACATGCTTTAAAGCAAATAAGAATGCCCTGCAGATGAAAAGAAGCTTACAGAGTCAAAGATGGTAAGTTAGAAGACTGCTACCTAACTCAGAAATGAAGTGATCAGGTTTTAGTCTTGGTTGATAAGCAATGTAACTGAAGAGGAAAGGATGAAAAAGGGCTAGATTTAGAGGGAAAAAAAGATGGAATTTAGTGATTAAGTGACTATGGTTATGAAAGAAGATTATTAAAAGGATTTGAATAACTTAAACCTAAAAGATTGAGAGTGCTAATACTACTACTGACAAAGATAGGAAAACCTGACAGTAGATTCTACTATGTATGTATTATAGGGAAAAATAAGACATTTTTAGTTTTAAACAGATTAAGCTTCATAATGATAATGGAATAACCAAATGGAATTTTCTTGCTGACAGGAAAGAACGAAGGCTGCAGATTTGCAAATCATTAGCAGAGAGCAGTGCTTCTCAAAATAACATCCATATACCAGCAGGACCAGCAGCACCTAGAAACTTCCTGGACATGACAATGCTCAAGGCCCCTGACTGACCTACTGAATTGCAAACTTTGGAGGTGGGGCCAGCAATCCGTTTTAAGAAAACCCTTCAGATCACTTCAATGCATGTTAAAGTTTGAGAACCACTGGCATATAGGTTAAAGTTGAAGGCAAGTGAAAAAAAGTAACAGTTACTCAATTCTTGATTCCCAGGGAAGAGCCATGGCCAGCAGAGAAAAAAATCAGTAAAGAGAAGAGATTACAAGTAGAAGACTAATATACCTGTTACCCAAAAGTCAAGCAGAAGAGAATGTCATCAAGTTTCTAAGTACAGTTTATTCTGGAAGGTCAAAGACAGAAAAACAGAAACAGGCACACAGAATGGAAAGTCCTCTCATCTCTTTTAGAACCCTTCCTCTCCTCCTCCCCAAGGGAGGAATGTTTTGAGGAAAAATATTACTCAGGATATATTTTCCGTACCAGCTTTCCTTTAAATAAGGGAAACCTGCAAACAAAGTAATAAAAATACAATTATACAACCACAGTTCTTTTAAAAGAGGAGGAGAAATTAATAGACACCTTACATATGTAATTACATATAATGCTTATATAACTCTTTCAGGGAGAAAGTAGAAAATGAGCTGTACTGTAAAAGGTAAGTAGAGGCAAAATAAGTTGTTCTAAAGATCGGAGAAATAACAATATGCTTACATGCTGATGGGAAACATCTACCAGGGAAAGAAAAGATGATGATGAGAGAGAAGGAACTACTGCAGTAAATGAATGGGAACATGTAATCACATGTACAACAGAAAGCTTGTCTTTGGTTAAGTGGAAAGACCTGGGGTCAGTAAATCACTGCACATTTTTGTATGGCCCCCAAGGTGGGAATGGTTTTTACATTTTAAAAAATAAGTGAATTAGTTTGATTTTCAAGAAGTTGGTAGCCAAACACGTGGGTTAGTTTGAATATTACAGGATCTTCTTTCTTTCTGAGGAGACATGCTTTCTACGTGTCCCAAATAAAGGCTGTGTCATCATCCTGAGCAAAGCTTCCACTACGAGAAATGTCTAACTTGGCAGGTGTTCCTATTTTATTTTATTAGTATTTATTACTTTTAGAGAGAGGAGAAGGGAGAGAGGGAAAGAGACATCAAAGTATGGTTGTCTGTCACCTGCTTCCAGCTATGGACATGGCTGGAACCTGGTTATGTGCCCTGGCTGGGAATCGAACCAGTGACTTTTGGGTTCACAGGCTGGCACCTTATCCACTGTGCCACCAGCAAGGGCCTAGGTGTTCATTCATATCTTAAAATGACTCCACCCACAAGAAAAGGAAAACTACTTTGTGACTGAAATTATATGAAATTCATATTTTAGTGTTCATAAATGAATCTGATTGGCACATGCCATGTCTATGGCAGCCTTTGAAACAATAGCTAAAATAGAGACTGTGTGGTCCTCAGAGCTAAAATATTTACTATCTGACCTATCATAGAAAACACCCGCTGACCCTGGCATAGAGAGCTCATTTACCTGTGCTCTCAATCTTAGATATATTTAACCAGAATAGAATGACTTCAAATGATATAGATATTTCTATTAATGAAGACTAAAAGTTACTGTTGAAACACAGGGGATTAATTCAACTGATATCACCCAGTCAGTTATTCAATCAATCAACAATCTTTACTGAGTCCAGTGCCAGGAATAAGATACAAAATGAACAAAATAGGCATGGTCCTTCTTCTCATGGAATTTAAATTCTTACAGACAGAAAGACAAGTAAGTGAGATTATACAATTTATGGTAAGAATTCTGAAGCAAATACACATGATGCTGTGAACTAAAGGGAGTCGGGAAAATTATTCTAGACAGGGCAGTCAGGGAAGGTGTTTCTGAGGAGGGTACAGGAGCCAACTGTGGTGTGGGGAAGGGGTGTGGTGAACAGTGGGAGCACATAAACAAACAAGAATGGAGAAATTTATACACTGAGAGCAGCATATACTACATGAAACACTTTGCCTGATGAATTTTCCAATGGTATTTTTTACTATAAAGTTACACACAGTGTAATTATATACGGATTCAAGTAGTTTGGGAAGAGAATACAATTTTAAAAAAAAACCTGTATAATTACTTAATTAGCTGAGAGTTAGTAACAGTCCCAGAAACCCACTTTCGCTTATCAGTAACAGGTTTTATTGTTGTTGTTTTCAAGTGGGAGAGAAATGTTCTACACAATGTAAGTTTCACAGGACATTGGCAAGTACAAACATGCCAAAGAAAGTATAAATGGTGGGCATTTTCTTAATTGCTTAAAACAAAATAAAGCTTTTCCTACTTTTCTGTTCTAGGAACATATAACAAATAAGTATTTTTACAAAATTATAAAAGAATAAACAATATTAGAAAGCATAATGTTCTCCAGTTTTAATTCATACATAAGTAATGCAGCATAACATACCAGTTGAAGCTTGACAAATGATAAGCTATGAACTTTCAGAAGGAGTCAGTGTTATTTGATTTTTAATTTTAGATTTCTTACTTGGTGCATACCAACATAATTAATTAAAATGCAACCAGTACATTTTACGAGTTTACGATGTAGTTTGTTCCATATTAAAAATTAATTCCTCTATTTTCTTGACTTTTGGGCAAAAATGAACACCTTTACATTTAAAATTTAAGCAGTTATACAAAATAAAATGCTCAGTAATTTTTTAGGTATTTATAAAATTATGAAATTCTAGATTCTTTCCATTTATAGAAAATGATAAAACATAATTTTCAACCATTTGAAAAGCCAGACACAAGTCTATCGAAACACAAGGTACATTCAATATAATGATTCATAGTGCCTCTAATAGAAAGATTCAGCAGTTCTCAATCGAGACCTTTATTCCTTCTCTGAATAAATGATGCCTGAAATTTTTATTCTTGTTCTAATGGAATTTCAATGGCCTTCACTGCAAATCTACTGGAAATTTTTGCATATTAAGTGGAAAAAATTAAATGATGTTAACCACATTTTAATGTGATTAAGGCTGACAGGGTCATTATTTCTGCTAATCACTCAGTTTAAAAAGCTCAAACAAAACTTTGTAACAGACAAGGTTTTTAATTTTCCGTATGTGTATCTTGTTGAAATTAAAAAAAAAAAAAAAACTGTAGAAGAAAAAGAAGGGAAAAAAGACATACAAAAATCAATGAGTAGTTCCTATAATCTGCAGATGGGCTTCATTGTCCTTAATCTGGTGAAGTAAAAACAAAATGCAAAACAATCTTACACTACACATGCTCCTCTGGTTTGTTTTCTTTTAAACATGAAAAGAGTAAGAAAATGTGCTTTCTAGAATTGAGTTTTGTATTTCCTGTTTGCTGCTAAATGGAAACAAATACAGCTTTTTTTCTTTACATCTTATAGAAAACTAAAAACAGAATTAATGCATAATACTGTCTCAAACAATTCTTCAATGTTCTATTTTTTAGATTCATCGATGCCATGCAACTATTATTTCAAATATATTAATATAAACTAAAAATCTTGACTGATAAAAATCTCCAAGAGCGATGCTAATTGCTATCAGAAGAATAGGAATTCTAATAATTAGAAGTACTTACAAGATAATTTGTCTTTTCATTTTCTGAAATAAAATTTAGTTTATTCATTGGTCATTTATACTTAAAACTTAATATTAACTTAATTACTTCCGATTGCAGGTATATTTGAATTCTGGTGTTCCACTTGCAAAGAACTGCTTTTAAAAAAAAGTATAAGTTATGATCTTGAGGCAAAAATAAGTAGGAACTTAACCAAAAAGACTTAGTGCCTTCTCTAATTTTCTGAGCACTTCAATATTTTTCATAAAGAATAACCACTAAGCTAGGTATATAACCCATACAACTATATAAAAATGAATGAAATACCTTTTATTAGCTGTCAATTGCTTAACCAATACTGGTTGTTGAAAATCTTTCTTTCAGCTACTAAAATGGTAATTTCTAAAAATGATTAAAGGACTGTAATTCATTTTGACATATGAAGGTAATGTGACTGCTCCTAAAGCAGTAGTTATAATTTTTATAGAAACAAAATTAATTCGCTTTCAGAAAAATATGATGAGCAAATGATTTTTGAAAAGAGATACACACCTGAAGCTCAGGCAGTCTTAATTCATATTGATTCACCCCAATCTAGTAACTTAAACCAAATTCAATGACTAAAAACAAAGCATTTCAGACATAAAAAAGATTAAGCAAATATTTTTTGCATTGCATATTTTTCTAAAGCGTTATGAAATTATGATCATTGGAAATCATTGTCAAACTAATAATTAGTAAGCTACAGGTGCAGTACCTTCACCCCCCACCCTCAAAAAGAGCCATGATCACCCTTTTCATGGTAAATTACTCAACTGCATGCAAATAAATAAACGAGTTTACCTCGCGGTCCACAATCTAAATTTACCTCTCGGTCCACAATCTAAGCAGCTAACAAAAGCAGAGCACCTGGCCATAAACAAGTTTTGAAATACAATTCAGTGCCAAAGTTTGAGAAATTACTGTTACTCTTTCATATGAAAAATAATAACCAAACTACCTTTCACCACGAAACTCAGCCTTTTGTGAAGAAAAGGATAATCTGTAGATTATATAAATATCAAGAAATTCAACATTAATGCTGCACTGTAGCCATAATACTCAATGCCCATAAAAAGAATTAATATTATTGAACTTCAAAAAAATTTTAGTGTGATGCTATGCACTGGTGCCTCAACTAATAACCCTCCAGAATTTCTGTGCTCATTTAAAGGGAGTCCCTGCTGAATGTTCTAATGCATTTTATTGTGAATCTTCAGCAAATAAAACTTCATGTATGAGCTCATGATGTGCTTTGCTGCTGGCAAGTCACAGACTCTGTGGGAAGCTCTTTATCTTCCCAGCAGTCAGTTCTCTGAGAACATCAGTGCAGCTACTGTAGTTACCTGTAGATTACTTGTATTTTCTCACATCTGTGTCCAGCAATCTAAACCATGATGATAAAGGGTCATTAGGTTTTGAGTGAGGAAGGGGATGGACTAGACAATTTGCTCTGATAAGCTCCTTGTTGGGAGCTCCAGTTTAGAATTCGAAATGTCAGATATGTACAGCTTTATACTAAAAGGAAAAAAAGAATTTCACTTTTTAGCACTTACAATGAAAACTGATGCAGTTTAATGCTTCACTATAGTATATTGATTCACATTTTATTTGGGAGATTTATAATTAAAGGTATTTAAGAGAAATAATTTTCTGCTTGTCTATGCTCTATTAGCCACAAAGAATTCAAGTACAATTACTAAGATAACTGCTGTTTGGAGCACAGCAAAGCAATTTCCCACAGTGGGACTTATAGTTCAATTTACCAGTTGGGCAAATATTTTGTGCTCTGTAGAAGCCTAGAGAGTTAAAAGGTATAGGTAACGTTTGAGAAGTGTTATACCTGGAGAAAAGTTCCTTCAATCCAAATGGATGGTTTACATTTCAAAGTAAATAGTTTCCTAAAAATATGCTCCCCAATTAATATTATATAATTTTAAAACTAATATGAAATACCGTTGTCATAGAAATCCTGACTGACCTCTTGTCCTCTCCCAAACAGGGTTCATAATTTAGAACTCAACACTGTAATTTCACATTTGTATTGGATCCTAGGTCATTATGATACTTAATCACATTTTCCCAGGAATCAGCTGAAAGAATGTTATATTCTTTTTTTTTTTTTTTTAAAGATTTTATTTCATTATTTTTAGAAAGAGGGGAAGGGACAGAGGCAGAGAGGGAGAGAGACATCAATGTATGGTTGCTTTTCACCTGCCTCCAGCCACACACCTGATTGGAGACCTGGCTTGCAACCTTGTTATGTGCCCTGGCTGGAGAATCGAACCTGAGACCTTTGGGTTCGCAGGCCGACACTTTATCCACTGTGCTACAAGCCAGGGCCAGAATGTTATATTCTTGATTATAGAATTAGAATACTAATTACTTTGAAATGGCTTAGAATAATCTTGTCAAGTTACAGAAATGTAAAAAAGAAAATGTTTCTTTTCTATATCCCTCAATTACCATGTGGTAAATCATGTAGATAGAATGAAAAGAGGTGTTCTAGTTTAGCTGAAGAGGGGCTTAAAAATATTTGCAAATTTGCATTAATAATTTACCTCCTTTTTAAAGGTATGTTTATTTTAGTAAAGTATTATGTTTGTTAGCCATCTTCCTCCAAAATGAAATTTTAAGAGATAGTAGTACTAGGACAAACAAAACACTACCTTGCCTCAAAGAACACTATTAAAATTACTAAAGTATGTGACTAAAAGCCATACGATATTTAAAAATAAAACATCAAGTAGTAATTTGGGATTTTTGGATATCGTTTAAAAATGGCATTAATTTAAACCACCATTTGAAGGCTTTCCAATGCTGCTGGAGAAGAAAAATTCTTATCTTAAAAGTTGCTTGCTAGCACTAAACACAAGCAAGCAATATTTTCCAACATATTAAAGATAAACTAAGCAGTTAAAATCTCCCATTCTTCCTTCCAAATACATGATCTAAAATCCTTTTATGAAAGACTGTAAGATTGAAGATATGTCACTATTGCTAATATAGAGACATTTCTTAAATAAAATTACCATAAAATATAACATTTTGGTAACTAACATTAACATTATAAGGCAATATGAAAACACAAATCCATAATAATTATTCATATAGCAAGCTACCGTAAACCTAAATCATTTCTGAAGACCTGAATGTGTCAAGAACTTTGACAATTATGACTAGAGCCAGGAAACTGTAGCAGTGCAGAATTTCTTATGAATTTCTCCAGTTACTTTTTATAAATGCTGTCTTGGATGACAGCTTAATGTGTACCACATGCAATATTTATTCTTCTTCAGTGTCAGACTGTCTAGCCATCCAAGGGAATACAAAGAATGTCACTTATTAGGATAAAAGCACAAGGAAGGTAATCAAGGACATATGTAACATCAGCCAATCATGCCCTATTTCAACATCCTATCCCATTCATAACAGTTCAACAATTATTTGCTTACTGATAACTTGCTTTCAGACTGTTTGTGTTCACCATAATGGTAGTTTGCATTTATTTTGCTCTTTAGAATTGGACATTTGCTGTGCCATACGTGTTTGTCAAAACTTTATATCTTCTGTCAAAAATGACTTAGCGTATCAAATAATTTCTATTTGTCAGGAAGTACCAATACAACAATCACTAACCCTTGCTGTCAACAGGGCACTGAAATAACTATAAAACAGAAAATGTGTAACTATTACGTATTTCATAGGAAAAATTCTTTAAGTGATACACAATAAAATGTTATTAGTTAAGCCACACTCACATACCTTCCCCCTGAATATGGCTAATAATGTTTAATAGCCATTGCTTTTTCTTTTGTTTCAGTTTTTCAAAATTGTGAAGCTGAATTTCCCAATCTAATCTGGTGGTCTTTAAACTAGATATCCAAAATGGCTAAGTAATACCAAATCACATTAAAACATCCATTTGGCAACCCAAATGTCACTTATAATAAATTAAAAATAATGTCCTATCATACATCATAATCATGAAATATATAATTGTAGAAACAGAATTATTTAATTATACTTAATCACAAAACTTTAACTAGGTATGACTTCAACAATGTATTCTAGTAACATTTAAAAGCTTTTAAGAGTACGAATTAATTTCAACAGCTCTAGACAACTAAGATATTTACCTCTGAACATAGGAAAGGAGACAAATAGTTGATAAACTCCATATTCTTTTCCTGAGTCTCCTTTTTCCTCTTGTTTCTATCTGAGATTTGGACTGAAGCAAAGTTCTATGACACAACTCATATTCCATACAAACTATTCTATAAAATGTCAAAATTAAGACTCATAAAAATACTTTTAAAGAATAAAAACATGAGGACAATTTTTTTTCCAGTCTACACCTAGGAACTATCTTGGACCCATTGATTTTCTTACATAGTAAGCATTACAACATAGCTGCTTATAGGGCTAGAGAAAAATCCATCTGGATAGAGTTGGAATGACACAGGAATTAATATTGATTAATGAAAAGAGAAACACAGAGAGATTTTCTAAGTGCTGCTATTCCATTCAAGTCTTACGCATTCACAAAATGGAAGAATCTCCCCAAATAAAAGGTATGATACTTATAGTTAGTTCTAAACAAATTTCTAACTAGATCCCAAACTTTAAAAAAATATTGTTTTTGGTGGGGGAGAGAGAGAAAACAAAAATACAGCGAAAGGAAGGGAAAATGTAAGTAACCATATCCTTGTAAATTTCAGAAGACAGAACAATATTGTAAAAAATAAAAATATGTATATTTAAGGAGAAATAGAAGGAAACTGATATTCTTTATTTCTTGAGATTAGGTTAAAATAAAAAATTTGAAGATTTTCAACTTGAGCTCATGAGAGAAAAAGTGTAAGACATTTTGTAACCTGCTTTTCATGCAACAAAAAGTTCACCAAGACTTGTCTATCTTGGTTGTATCCTACTGAAAATTACATAGAAACCCATATTTGCTGGAAAGCAAACATAATTTGCAGTGTTTGTATAAGCAGGACTTATATTGGTTAAGAGAATTTACTGTGTAATTACAACTGCCAGACACATACGCTTTTTTCTGTCATATTAGAAAACTTAAATTCCAAAATATGTATCTATTTCTACCACAGAATAATTTCATATAAAAGTAAAACATTTTATTGAATTATTATTCTATAAGAAAATTATTATTCTCTCCATTTGACAGGCAAAGAAACCAGGACTATTAGGAAACTACTCAAGCTATCTTGAATCCTGCTACTATAAAATAAAATATTTCATTTATGTTTGCTCTCTAGTTAATACAGGTTCCTTGTAATTTTTAATAGGATATAACTAATACAGAAAACTCTGTATGCACTTTTTATTACAAGAAAAGCATGCAATAAATGCAACAAAATATTTTATTGCCCTCAAGTTTAAAATCTTTAAAATGTTTGACTAGGTTTCTTCACATTTCTGAGTTAATGAGAACATACATATTTGCCATCCTACATTGTGATGAGGTTAAACCAACTTAAGAACATAATAAAAAATTATGTTCTTAATTCTAGAATGTAATAGATGATCAGCAAATAGTAACCATTATTTTGCCCAAGATTTGGAGGTATGTGTACAAACATACACATGTATACTATATATGTATGTATATATAATGTTCTTTCCATTATGTAGCTATGCACTAATACAGTATTTAAACAGAATATTGTATAAATTACCTGTCTGTACTTCAGCTAATAAAAAGAGGCATGCACACACACACACACACACACATACACACACACATGCACAATTTCTTACTCTTAAGAAGGTCTCAAAAACAAATCCAAGTTACTGAAAATGCAAGGAAATGAATGTGGCCAAAACAAACATACAAATAAAACAACCAACTGGCAGAAGAAATATTTATTTTAAAAAAGGATTAATAATATGTATTTTCTATAGGAAAATATAGAAACTATTTTAAATGTTGTCCCTACAAAGGACTATTAAATTGGAACATGTTTGGAAAATAGTTTTCAGAGATAAGTCCATGAAAATAAAGGTACAGTTTTATATATTTTATTTTAGAGGGGGAGAGAGGGAGAGAAACATCAATGTGATAGAGAAACACCAATCAGTTGCCTCTTGTGTGTGCTCCAACCAGGGACGAAACCCACCAACCAGACGTGTGACCCCACTGGGAATCCAACTGTCACCTTCTGCTTTTTTGCAGGATGATGCCCAACTAACTGATCCATACGTTAGGGCTCAAGGTACAGTTTTAGATACAATTTTTATATCCCTTCAGTTGGCATTCTGTCATCAGGCTATAGTGAATTTTTAATATTCAAATTTTACAGTGCATGAACTGTTCAGCAAAACTTTACCTAAATGAAATTTACGGTGATAGGAAATATGGCTAGTATATAACCTATTTCTCAGGCCTTCCATCACCAATGACCCAATGCTGGTGTACTATATGCAGCAGTCTCCAACCATTCTGGCACCAGGAATCGGTTTCCTGGAAGACAATATTTTTCCACCGAGGAGGTGGGGGAGGGGAGACAGGAGAAGGAGCTCTGGTCTTATGCAAGGTCCACAGTTAAGGAGTAGGGAGGCTGGGGACTCCTGTCTATGGCATAGTGGTAAAGATTATGAGTCTGGATTTAAACTGCTTAGGTTTGAATCTTGGCACCACTGACTGGCTATGTAACCTTGGCCAAGTTCCTCAATTTCTCTGTATTTGCTTTGCCTTCCTTAAAATAATAATGGTACCTACTTTAAAGGCTGTTGGGAGTCTTATATGCAACTGACAGGTAGTTAAGTATTCAGTGATGACTGATGCCAACCACTCCTAATACAACACTTGAGGCATATGAATATTCTGCCATTGTCCTATTTCATAATACACTCTCATTTCCCCATTCCTTTATTCATCAACTCCCTCACTTTCAGCAGTGAAGAAATATTCTAAACAAATTTTATAGTATAGTAGAAGAGAAAAAAAAGCAAATTCTAAATATCATATTAACATATAAAAACCGATCTGTGGTTATAGCTGTATTTTCTGGGGTCTATTCTGTAGTACTTTAGACCTGGCAATATGATGTAATTTTTAATTTTGGTTTCATTAAGAGCCATTGCTTTTTCCCAAAATCTTTATATATGTTTTAAAATAGATGCAAAAGTGGCTGCTAAAATATACTGCTGTAGCAGTGTTACACAGTTAATAAAAACAACAGCAGCTGAAGTTTTTTTTATCCTAAGAAAAACACACACTCGTCACCTTGAGAACTGTTTCCATGTATGAACTACAATTTGGTGGAGACTTTCTGACATAAAATGTAACAGAATGCTGTAATTAAAGTAATATTTTCAAAGATTTCTAAAGGTTCATAAATATACCTTATACAGTCATATGTAGAATAGGCACAAACATTTAAGTCAAATGTGTCTATTTCTACTACTTGCCAACTATAAAAATTTGGTTTCATTTTTTTGTTGTTTTTTTTAAAAGATTTTATTCGTTATTTTCAGAGGGAAGAGCAGTGAGGGAGGAAGAAAGGGAGAGAAACATCAATGTATGGTTGCCTTTCACCTGCCTCCAGCTACAGACCTGGCTGGAGACTTGACCTGGCTTGCAACCTGGTTATGTGCCCTGACTGGGAACTGACCTTTGGGTTCACAGGCTGGCGCCAATTCTCTGAGCCACTAGCTAGGGCTTAAGAATTTGGATATATTCTATAATCTTTCCAACTGCCCTATCTGTAAAATTGGCATGATAATACATATGCTTCAAAATATATATGTAAATTTTTCATATAAGTTTCATCTTTTCTATTAATATCTCACCAATTTGTAAGCTCAAAAGTGTGCCTGTCACATAGCAGTAATACATGATGGTATGCTATACATGTCTCTTGGTTTGGTACAGAAAAAGCTAAGTCAATGCCATTTAATAAGAGAATGGTGGTGGACAGACAAAAGAAATGTGGCAAAAAAGGACCCAAGATAGTAGGTAGAAACTGCACAAACCTCCTCCTAGGACCAAACTGGAATTACAACTAAGTTATAGAAAAATGATCCTGAATAACCAACTGAACACTGGCTGAATAACCAACTGAACATTGGAGAGAAGGCTTATAACCACATAAAGATGGAAGAAGCCATATCACCACCACAAGACTGAAAAATATAACTTAAGAAAAAGAAATACTGCACAATTTAAAAGTAACAACTTTAAGTACAAATTATATATGAAAAGTACTAGTGAACTTCATGTTTCAAATATTCAGACATGCTCTGAAAAAAATTTTAAAAAATCATTTTTTTGAAGTTAAAAAACTATTACTAACAGATAGATGTTGGACTAAACCCTAAGATATTTTCTACTGAGTGTACTGTTCTTTTTAAAGAATTTTTAAAGAAAATGTTGATAATCATCCAGAATTATTGATGACTACCCCTTAATCTTCTTCCCGCCACTAGATCACCAGTTTATTATAACAGGATATGACTCAGGAAAAGCCAGATGGGAGAGATGCACAGGGCAAGGTATGGGGAAAGGGTACAGAGCTTCCATGTCCTCTGCAGGCACTCCATGCTCCCTAGATCTCCAGATGTTCACCAACTTGGAAGCTCCACTATTCATTTTAATGACAAATATTTAAAGTACTAAAAAGATATATTTGTATCTGTTTTTAATATATTTTATTGATTATACTAATACAGTTGTCCTAGTTTTTCCCCCTTGCCCTCCTCCATCCAGCACCAGCACTCCCTGAGGCAATTCCCACACCATTGTTCATGTCCATGTGTATAGATTCTTAAGCTATTTCACATCTTATACTGTACTTTACATCCCCATGGCTATTCTGTAAATTAGTACTTCTAATCCCCTCACCCCTTCACAACCCAGTATCATCTGGCAACCATCAAAACCATCTCTTTTTTCATGATTCTATCTCTATTCTTCTTGTCTGCTTAGTTCTTTAAATTCAATTGTTGATAGATATGTATTTATTGCCATTGTATTGTCCATAGTTTTGATCTTATTTCCATTAAAAATAAAAAAAGTCCCTTTAACGTGTTATAGAATAATGGTCCGGCAATGATGAACTCCTTTGGTTTTTTCTTGTCTGGGAAGCTCTTTTTCTGTCCTTTGATTCTAAATGATAGCTTTGTGGGTACAGCAATCTTTACTCTAGGTCTCTGTTTTTCATGACTTTGAGTATTTCTTGCCAATCCCTTCTAGCTTGCAAAGTTTCTTCTGAGAAAGCAGCTGATTGTCTTATGGGAATTCCCCTGTTGGTAAATTACTGTTCCTTAACTTTGGCATTTTAATTACGATGTGTCTTGGCATGTGCTCTTTGCATCCATCTTGTTTGGGATTCTCTGTGTTTCCTAGATTTGAATGTCTATTTCCTTCCCCAGATTAGGGAAGTTTTCTTTCATTGATTTTTCAAATAGATTTCCAATTTCTTGCTCCTTCTCCTTCTGGTACCCCTATGATGCGAATGCTGGAATGCTTGAAATTGTTCCAGAGGCTGCTTATACCATCCTCATTTTTTTTTTTAATTATTATTTTCTTGTTCTGATTGGTTTTTTGCTTCCTTACAATAAAATCATTGATTTTGTTCTCAATTTCATCCACTCTATGTACTTGTTTCCCTATAAATTGTTCTTTACATCCACAAGTGTATCCTTCACTTCTGACTGTATTTTTTTTATGTTGTTGAGGTCCTCACTTAAGTTCCTTGACCATCCTTATAACAGGCGTTTTCAACTCTGCATCTGATAGATTGCTTATCTACGTTTTACTTTACTTAGTTCTTTTTGTGGAGCTTTGAACTATTCTCTCATTTGGGCCATGTTTCTTTGCCTCCCCATTTTGGCAGCATCCATGTGTTTGTTTCTATGTATTAGGTGGAGCTGCGTTGACTCTGTGTCTTGGTAGTATAACCTAATGTACTAGGTGTCTAGTAGCACAGGGTACTTGAGGTGCACCCTTTGTGTGGGTTGTGTACATCCTTCTCTTATAGTTGAGTCTTAATGGCTGTTGGCAGGTCAATGGGAGCAATTTACTCAAGTGAGTCAGCTGCAAGGACTGGCTGTGTCCACTGACCACCAACCTCTGCCCTTCATGGAGAATCAGCTGTGCAGGTGTAGGGTGGTGGTGTCTACTAGGTGCTCAGTCTTTGAGGTTCCCAGGTAGTGCAGGCCAAGGTCAGCCCCTACTTGTGTTTTGCCTGGGGCCACACTGCATGAGCTATAAAGAAATACTGTGCTGGGATTGGAGATGCTGTGAATCTAGGTTGGTTGCTGCTAGTACTGGGCCTGGGGCCACTGAGCATTGGTATGGGGGCTAGGGGAGGGGGCTCACTGAGATCAGCTGTTGGTTGTTTGACAGTATTTTGAGTTGTGGAGCACGAGCCAAGACCATCCATTCATAAGAAAAGCAGCTTGCAGGGGTCTAAGTTGGCTGGGACAGAATCTCTGGGGATTTCCAGGGTGGGGCAAACAGTGTTAAAACAGGCTGATAGAGTCTCAGATATGGCACCTGCCTGCCAGCTCTGTGGCTCTGTGTGGGGAAGGTTCAAAAAAGAGACACTGGCCTCTGCCTGCCTTTCTGGATAAGAGAAAGCTGTCCCCCAGATCTCGCCTTGCTGCCAGACACTTCAGTTCCTCTTTGTTTGCCACTGGTGGCCTTTTAAGCTGCTACCCTGTTGCAGGGGCCCAAAGGGAGTGAGTCTGAGTAAATCAGTGTGTGGATTCTTAAGAGGAGCTGCTTGGGACTCCAGGCGTTCCTTCTACCAACTCAATCCCCACTGGTTTTTGCAGCCAGAAGTTAGGCCACTCTTGTTCCTGGCAGTGGAACCCTGGGCTGGTAGGTCCAGTATGGGACTGGGACTCTGCTCCCAAGATATGCCTCCTGAATTTCTATCCACCACACATGGGTATGGGACCAGCCTGTTCCGTGTCTCTACCCCTCCTACCAGTCTGGATGGATGTGTTTTATAAAATTCTGTAGTTGTCAGACTTCCATTAAATTCAATTTCTGACAGTTCTGACTACTGATGGTTGTTTTATAATTTAGTTGTAATTAAGATGTGGTTATGTGAGGAGGTGAGCCATGTTTACCAATGCTGCCATCTTGACCAGAAATCTCCTACTTTTGTATCTTCATTAATGGAAACACAAATCTTACATATCTTTCTGCTAGTTTACCCCAATCCTAAACCAAAATGCAGATCTCTTTATCCAATGATGAAAATGCTTCATTATAGTAAAAATTTAATTTATGGCCAAAATAATATATTGTCATAAGGGCCATCTTGGTGTTTGCCTGAGCATCCAATGAAGTAATGTGAATTGAAACATTGTGAAGTTTTGATTAATGTAGGTTGTTGTTAATCTTAGCATACATTCAATCTACTTCTTTGAGGTCATACATCAAGAGATTTTTTTTCACTTTTTAAAAAGATTTTATTCATTATTTTTAGAGGACAGGGAGGGAGGAAGAAGGGAAAGAAATATCAATGTATGGTTGCACACCTGAATTGCAACCTGGTTACATGCTCTGACTGGGAATCAAACCAGCGACCCTTGGGTTTTCAGGCTGGCACCAATCCACTGAGCTACATCAGCCAGGGCAAGTTTTTTAAAAGACTTAAGTTTCTAAAAATCCTCAGCAAAGGATATGTTTATTGATTTTAGAGAGAGAAAGAAACATATCAATATGAGAGAAAAATGTCAATCAATTGCCTCCCCATATGTGCCCCAACTAGGGATCAAACCTGCAACTTAGGTATATGCCATGACTAGGAATTGAACATGCAACCTTTTGGTGTATAGGATAATGCTCCAACCAACTGAGCCAACTGGCCAAGGCAAGAGACTTTTTTTAAAAAGAAAAATGCTTGAATGATATTGTAGATTACCATGTTGCTAGATGAGAATGAAAAAGGAAAGATGAAATTCAAAATAAATCTATATAGATGCAAATATTACTTTATGGGTTGTTTAAAATGCATATAAATTGAAAAATATTTCTGAACTATAAAAAACTAACTATAGCAAACTAGAAAATTAATGATGGTAATTCTTAAAACCCTTAATTAAATTTTAGGACATGTTTAAGATATGTTTCATATCTATTTAAGTGCAATGTACATGAGTTAGAATTACAAGTTCTTTTCAAGTGGGAGTCTTCATATTTTTTTTTCTTTTTGATGCTCCATCACACTTTGCATTTGCTGTTCAGTCTCCCTGGAACTGAGCTTTCCTCAGAATCTCTGTTACTTCATAAAGGCTTCCCTGGCAACTCTTAACTAAAACAGCACCTCCTTACCCTACTTTATTTTTATTCACCATCCTAATCACTTCCTAGCCTTATATTAAATATTTATTTGCTGGTTGTCCATAATTCCATGAGACTTTATGCCTTAAGAGAGGTTTGGGGTGGAACAAGGGCTTTTCCTGTTCACCACCTAGAATGATATATGACACACAGAGGGATCAATGATTATTTGCTTAAAAAGGAAATGGAAAGCATAGTATGTACATACCTCCTCAATGAACTCATATCTTCATAAGGAACATAAATTTGAAATTTATATTCATAATGACAGTTTTTATGAAGTTATTTTCTCTTGATGAAACATTTAAAAGACTGAGTGGAAACTAATGTGCAGCCCTGAGCTTATAGGTAGGGTGTGTACTCAAAAGTTCCATAGTCAGTTATTTTGACACATATTTTTAAGTTGAATTTAAAAATTGGTAATAAAAATGGTGACAGCCCTGGCTGGTGGCACAGTGGATAAGGTGCCAGCCAGCCTGTGAACCCAGGGGTTGCTGGTTCAATTCCCAGCCAGGGCACATAACCAGGTTGCAAGCCAGGTCTCCAGCCAGGTCTGTGGCTGGAGGCAGGTGAAAGGCAACCATACATCGATGTCTCCTTCCCTCCCTCCCTCCCTGGTTCTCTTTCCCTTCCCCTCTCTCTAAAAAATAATAAATAAAATCTTAAAAAAGAAATTATCACAGATACCAAAATATGCCTCAAACTGCACTATTTCTACTACATTATGAATTATGTAGGTTTTGAGGGTGTTCCATAATCTAATGTTCTTGATGGGGCATGCCTTCTAGGTCAGTTCAGAATAAGGAAATGCAATAGTTTAAAAAATGTAACTAGTCCTAAATACAGATATGTCAATTTACAAATAGGTATTATTTCCACTTTGTTCTCATTATAACCAGAGCAACAAATATGAAATCATGGTGTGATGCAGAGATGACTTATTTTCAAGGGGTAGAGATATGAAAGACCAGGTCTTATCTCCAACCCGGTCCAGAGAAGTTGCTCATAAATTGGGTATTTGCAACCTTGGGAATACTCTGTATAGCTCCACAGTTAGAAAGAAGCCTACATGACAAACCTACTTATGAGAGTTGAGAAAGTACTAAATATTTGTATGGACATCTTTTCTTTGTGAATTTGTTATAATACAATCTATTAAAATAATAAAATTCAAGCACTAGAAGGAAACTTTGGAGATGATTTTTAATTCTTTACTGACCTTCACTGCCTCACCTTCAATATACATGTATAAACTAAAAAAATACAGAAACTGAGATAGAGGTGATCACAACTTAACTGTTTTAAGACTTTTTAAAGAAGACACATGTATTTGTTTTTAAATTATGCTATTGTAACAATTAAATGATGATGAAGTCAAATGGAAGCCAAATGGTGATGATAAAAACCTCTAAGTGCAAATGGTGAAGGCATAGGGCCCAACCTGAGAGCAAGATGAGACAGAGAGTCATATGGAAGATAGTTGAGTGTATCATAGGAATCCTATTGCTTCTGCTACTGCACAAGAAATGGTTCTCAATTGTTTGTATTTATTTTTGAGGACAACTGTTTTAAAGCATGGAATTACAACGATAAATATATGAAGGGGGAACCCCTCCAAAATCAGAATAATCTTCTGGAGGGCAGGTCCCTTGCAGTACAGGCTTCTCCTACTAGGTGCTCTGGGAACCCATCTTCACCAGTGTGCCAAATGACATTGTTACGAGAGGCTGCGTTTGGCTTCAGTGAATTTTTCTGAAGACTCTTTCAACCTGTTTGCCTATTTCATGATGGGTGATATATGAACACACCTGCATACAACACATGGAGTGTTTGGCAGTTTTTTACTAAAAATGGCATGAACCCTGTGCCCCACCCTCCCTATTCTCCCAATCTCACCATGAGTGACATTTTTGGTTTGTTTCCATGAATAAAAAAAGTCCTCAAAAGGAAAGGTTTTGCCGATGGTGAAGAGGTCAAACCAAAAAATGGCAGAAGCATTAAAAGGAACCAAAATCAGTAAGTTCAAAAACCATTTTGAACAATGGAAAAAAATGCTGCATAAGGTGTAGTGCATCAAATGGAGTACTTTGAAGGTGCCTTAAGTGTAAACATATAAAAATACACAACTTTTTATAAATAAATTCCAGTGTTTTGAGGATGCCTCCCCTCCTCCTACAATTTACCCTAGAATAACATGGGTTTGAACTACACAGATCCACTTACTAGTATATGTGGATTATTTTCAATAAATATATAGTCAGCCCTCCATATTCTTGAGTTTCTCATTCACAGATTTCACAAACTATGGATTGAAAACAGTGATTTGAATTTGAGGTTGGGAATCCATGGATGTGGCGGGCCAACTGCATGCATTGTTCTATGCCATTTTACATAAAGGGCTTGAGTATCTGTGGAGGTCCCGGGACCAATCCTCTATGGACACGGAGAGATAACTAAAGTTGTTTTGGGGCAATCAAAAGCTCTATGCAAATTTTCACAGCATGGTGGTGGAGAGGTCAGCAGCCCAACTCTTGGGTTCTTAAAGGATCAATTGTGTGTACGTACGGTATACAAGTGTGTGTGTGTGCACGCACGTGTATGATACATTTTGTTTCCTTATCCATATAATGGAAAGAAAAATCAAGGGACTACAGCTCAAAGATAAACAAGTCCTTTTCTTATTGTATTCTTTTTAAGTTATGTTACTTAAATTTGGGAAATACTGTTTATACAGAATAATTTTATGTTAATATTCTGATACACAGTTTTCAATACATGAAAGGTTAAATAATTTGCCTTAAGCAAAAGTATTGGCTAGCAAGAAATAAGGCCTACAACACTAGCATTTCCAGTTCTAAATTAGCAGTGTTTTTAATACACCAAAGTTGCTGATAATATATATTATCTAATTTACCAATAGATTCTGCTCAAAGTTTCTTCAAATTCATTTTCCTTATAGAACCATGGTACCCAAAATGGTACCCAGCATTTTGGTCTAGCCTTAAAAATCCCTTTAACTCATTGTTTAGTTGAATTACAACATTTACTCCAAAGGTAAATCTTGTGACTGTGGAGCACAGAAGAAAAGTGCAGAGAAAACACTACTTTTCCTGCCCTGCTTAAGTAGGATATACTAAGCAGAACATTGAAATTGCCCAAAGTGGCACTCTCTGCTTTCCTTTTCGACTTCCTTCTCCCAGAAAAAAACAAAAAAACAAAAACAGAAGCAAAAACTGTTATTCAAATCCTATATAAAACATTAAAAATCCTTCAAAACCCTTCACAGGCTTTGCCTTATATCTTCTACCCCCAACAGTCCTAAGGCTTCTGTTTCAAAATTCTCCTCTATCTCAACTACTAGTCAAAACTTTCATTTATTTATTTATTTTTTTAAAGATTTTATTATTTTTCAGAGAGAGGGGAAGGGAGAGGAGCAGAGAGGGAGAGAAACATCAATGTATGGTTGCCTTTCGCCTGCCTCCAGCTATGGATCTGGCTGGAGACCTGGCTTGCAACCTGGTTATGTTGCCCTGGCTGGGGAATCGAACCTGCGACCTTTGGTTTCACAGACCTTATCCACTATGCCACCAGCCAGGGCCTAAAACTTTCATTTTATGAGTATAGCTCACCTTAACTAGTCTTATTAGAAATAAAATCTGACTCAGTGGTCCTTAATCTCTTGAGGCACAGAGTGTTATCGATATTAATAATCCTTAAATTATTCACCAAAGTCAGTGGGGTAAAAGGTAAAGAAATTCCTTGTGCACATGAATCACTTGTAATTTGAAGAACACTATAACTATAAGCCAAACTTTGCCTTTTGTTTCCTAGATTAAATATGTTTGCATATATGAAGAACATATGTTTTAATTTCACATGAGAGAATCCTAGAGAATACTTTTAAAAATATTTTATTCATTATTTTTAGAGAGAAGGGCAGGGAGGGAGGAAGAAAGGGAGAGAAACATCAATGTGTGATTGCCTTTCACCTGCCTCCAGCTATGGACCTGGCTGGAGACTTGGCTTGCATTCTGTTTATGTGACCTGACTGGGAATAAAATCAGCCACCTTTGGGTTCGCCTGCCGGTGCCTTATCCACTGAGCCACCAGCCAGGGTGAGAATACTTATTTTTTAAAAAAGAGCTTTAGTCTCTGAAGCTAGAAAAATTTTTGTAAAACTTTTCACTATTATACGAAGTGAAATTCTTCAGCTACTTTATAAAAGATTGAATGTCCTGCCCTGGCTGAGCTGCTGAATTGGTTGGAGCATGGTCCCGAACACCAAAAGGTTGCAGGTTTGATCCCCAGTCAGGGCACATACCTAGGTAGTAGGTTTGATGCCCAGGTGGGGTACATCCAGGAGGCAACCAAATGACATTTCCCTCATCTCCCTCTCTCTCTCCAAAATCTATAAATCAATAAACATATTCTCAGGTGAGGATTTAAAAGAAAGATAAAAAGTCCTGACAAAGTTGATAAATTATATCACTTAGTTAGTCAACAGATGGTACTAATAAAGATAATATTGACCCCTGCCCCGAAAGTTCACCTTCTCAAAATCAGTATAGCACCCTGCAAAAAGAAACTGTTTATAAATAATATTGAGTGAAAATGTAACAGGTCAGGGGAAATTCCTAATATACATAATATGGCATGTCAACAGCCATATGGTCATATAAAAAGATGTGCTTGTTTTCTATAATTATCTTTTTCATAATATGGACTCAGAAGTATGATTTGGTTTTATGATGACGAAGTGCTATAAAGCACTAATACCTCTTGATAATATTAAATTCCTGACAGAACAACTGAAAACTATGTAATGAAAACCAGAAAAAAACTCACAAGTATAATTACATGTACATATGTATACAAACGCAAAAGAACATTTCAAGTAAAAAAAATTCTCACATGAATAAAAAGTCTTTTCCCCTCTTCTTTCAGCCTTCTATCTTTTGTAATAAAAGGTTGTTTTGCTTTACTATATTCTTTTTAACTCTCAAGATTCTGATCAGAGAAACTGAAAAATAATCAATTCTATAAAATCCACTTAACAGAAATTTAAAATCCTAATTTATAGTGCATATGATACCATTTCAAAGTTTTATTAAATATAAATTAAAAAGCAATAACTGAAAAATATCCAGCAGCTAAAACAAGAACTATAAAATGGAGAAAGGGTCTTAAAAATATTTCTTTTCATATTCATTTACAACTTCAGTAAAATTAAGAATATCTTAACCCTGGCTGGTGGCTCAGTAGACAGGCGCTGGCCTGTGAACCCAAAGGTCGCTGGTTCCATTCCCAATCAGGGCATATAACCAGATTGCAAGCCAGGTCTCCAACCAGGTCCTTAGCTGGAGGCAGGTGAAAGGCAATCACACATTGATGTTTCTCTCCCTTTCTTCCTCCTTCCCTGCCCTTCTCTCTAAAAATGATGAATAAAGTCTTAAAAAAAAAAAAAAGAATATCTTGCAGAGGAGTTCACTGATTTAATCAATCTCATATTAAAAAAAAAAAAAAATCACTCAATTTAGACTTTCAAAATACCCTAGACCTACCCTATTACCCTCCTATATCTGTCAAAGGAGCAAATAAGCACTAGTCCTTAAAGAAGTCATCAGTAAAAAAGTATTTAACTTATGAAAAAATTATAACATAGCTTTTAAAATGTAATTCCATTAAAAGAAACAAAAACCGCCTCATATATTATAATAAGCCCACCAACATTATCTTGTAATTTCAAGTAGGTAGAAACACACTCAGAATTAATGATGTATTCTCATAGACTTCATATGCTGGGTACCTCAAGGTGAAGCTGCCACAACATCCCCCTCCCCAAACTTTATGAACCACAGGTGATAAAAAACAGAAATTATAACCCCAAAGAAACACTGCATAGACATTTCAGAACTTTTACTATGCCACAGTAGCGGATGACATGTGAAACATTTTTAAAAACCTTTACACAGGTGAACCTCATTTTACATAATATAGTATGTTCCTGAAAACTTCATATGAAATTGAACTTAATTTCAAATCTATTTGAGAAGCCTCCTGAACTAAAATAATTTAAGAATAACTAATCATTCCCATTTTATTCCAAGTAAATCATATGTATAACAATGTGATTTTTTTCTAAAATAGTATCTATGTTCAATTTCTAGCTTCAATGATAATCTGATCAGAAATTCATGACTTCCTGAAATTGTTTTAGTTTTATATTTATGAATATATATGTATCTATAGATATATGTACATACAAAATTATGTGAAAAATTAACATACTTCCCACTTCACACATAGTTGCTGAGATATAATACCTGTAATTCCTATGACTGGTTCAAGAAATGAAGAAAATAATTGGATTTACCCAACAATTCTCCTCCAAACTAGGCACATTATGTATACCATTGCCAAACTATTTTTAGCTATTGTGTGCAAGTTATGTGGAAAACTAACAAAAACAGAAAAATGAGGATTAAGAGAACGAATTATAGTAAAATAAAAAATATTAAAACATTTTTCTATTAAAAATTAATTTAATAGAACCTGACACGCTGCCCCTGATTATACAATAGTTTAAAAGACTGCTATTATTTGTCTACCTATCTTGAATCAATTTCAACACTCAGATTAATTAACTCCATAGGGTGTTAATTCAGTGACCACAAGCCCACCAGGATATAAGTATGTGTGTTACATACATACACACACACACACACACACACACACACACACACACAAAACCTGTCTTAAATTTTAGTTGTTTTCCAGCGGAATAATATAGTATAATAAACAATAAAATAAAAGTATCCTTTATCAATAGTTTTAAGAAAGATGGGGGCAAGAGAACACAAAAATTAAACATAATTGGAAGCCATGTAGGTATACAAAATATAGTCCCCCTTATCCATGGTTTTGCTTTTCACAGTTTCAGTTAGCAGCAGTCAACCTCTATGGGAAAACATTAAATTGAAAATGCCCCCCCCCCCAAAAAAAAAAAAAAACAATTCATAAGTTTTAAAGTGAGTATCATTCTGAGTAATGTGATAAGCTCTCTCACTGTCCCAGTCCTCCTTCCTGGGACATGAGTCATCCCTTTGTCCAGCAGAGCTATGCTGTATACACTACTCCACCCATTATCACTTAGCAGCCACCTCAGTTATCAGATCAACTGTTGCAGTACTGCAAAACTTGTCTCCCAGTAACCCTTATTTAATAATAGCTCCAAAGCTCAAGAGTGATGTGGTCAGTTCAGATATATGCCAAAGAGAAGCTATACCCTGCTTCCTTTAAGTGAAAAGGTGAGCACAGTATAATAAAATATTTTGAGAGAGGGAAAGACCACATTCACATTTTGTTCTAATTGTTCTATTCTATCTTATTAATTATTATAGTGAACCTTGTATTCACTATACAAGGGCATACAATTTATAAATTAAAATTTATCATAGGGTACATATAGGAAAAAAATAGTATATGTACTATCTATGGTTTCAGGCATGGGGCCGGAGGCTTGGAATGCATCCTCCACAGATAAGAGGGAACAGCTATATCTCAAATTAGTTTGTTTTACTAACTTCATAATTGGATAGAATATATCACTAACAGAACAGCAAGACTGCAGAGGCTGAAATTTAAACCCCTAATTAAGCAATGGTTTGAGAGTTCTAATGTCCTGTACCTGCTTGACATCGTGACTCAGTAAGCAAGCTCAAATGAAAATTAATACTGCATATAGTATAATCTTAATTATATAGCAACAACTGATCATGTTTAAAAAATGAAATCCTCAATTATATTATTGCCACCAAAGACAAAACCACTTACTTATGTAAGTTTTATTCATTCAAAGAACAGCAATTTATAATAATAAAAAAAGGGTTCTATGGATTCCCTTACATCTTGATTACTGTCATATGATCATAATACAACTGTTACTAACTCTGTTACCATATCAGCTTCTCTTCAGGGGCTAGGCATTAATCACAAATCAACAGAATGACTAATTCAACCTTGTTAAAACCAGAAGAGATGCTTACAGTCATTCCAGTTTTTACATCTTTCAAAAGGTCAATACACCTACTCAATAACACAATAGATTTTCTTTCAAGATGCTTCCCTCTTTTCTAGAATTGAAAAATAACATTACCATTTAAATTTAAACTGAACTTTAACTAGTAATTATATTGTTCATTACTTCTGAAATGGTGACACACTAAAATAGTTTGTCTTTCTCTTGTGCCCAAAATCACCACCCCCCTTCTTTTCTTGACCATTTAAAATAGCTTCCTAGACCTAAAAGACCTAGGAAAATATCTATTACTGCTTCCTGCATCAGTCTTAATTTGCTACAGTAGCATTACATAATTACCTTAAAAAACAAAACCTTTTTCTTTTGCTAAAGGAGCAACTAATGCAAATAGAACCTAGATATAAACATTACCCAAAAAAACAAGATGCTAGCAGAAATTAAAAGGATTTAGTAGTGAAAATGCATTTTAACTATTTACATCTGCCTGCAGTGTTATAAATGATGAAAACCTAGTGTTCATATCCTTCATAATAAAAATCTACTCTGTGCTTTAATACAAAGACTGTTGCATAAACAGAGGACTTAAAGCTGGAGCAGAGTGGCTGAATGAAAGGCAAATGGCAATCTTTCTGGCTCCAGTAGATGCCATTCCCTATCACACAATGTTTGCCACTCATAAATACATGACAAATACTTCCTCAATCATTTTTTACGAGCAGGGATGCACAGGGGGTAGTCAATGGCTAGCTTCAGGGAAAATAGGAACAGCAGGCGGCAGAAACTGTACAGAAAATGGCTATGTGGTAAATTCTCTTCTGGAACATCACTCAGTTACCGGGTCTTTGATCTTTCAGCTGCAATTACACTAAGTTCCACAAGAGCTGACCCCCACAACCCACCAAACACACACAATCCAAACCAGATCATTAGTTATACATAAAATCTAAATTTGATATAAAAAGGGTCATCAATAACTCAACATTTTTTAAAATTAAAATTTGCTATTTAGACAAGAGTTTACTTTCAATTGGCTATAACCATATCATCATCACAACTGGTCTCACAAAAAACACGGGGTGTCTGGCGACAGCTAAATCACAGACTGGCGTCTCCTAAGCAGTCTGTCTACCATTAGGGTCTGGGAAATGGTATTTACTATACAATTAGAGCCAGGGAGTTCTACCTGTAATCATCCAAATACAGGTGTGAGAAGCCCCTTGGGGCAAGGAAACTGACTCATCCCTTTTCATGTAAACTTTGATGTCTGTATTGTTTCACAGAGCCTCAGGAAACCTTACCATTTATACTACAATGAGAAGATTTATTATCTGAGGTCAAACAATAAATTTTAAAATTCCTTCCCAAAGGTAACAATTTTTAAAAATTAATCATCAAACCTATAAGAATTTGAAACAAGACAGACTGATTATTTAAAATTTATCTACTGGAAGACACTGACTAGTTGGAACTAAATTTTCATGTTAAGTTTATGCTTTCTAGAATATTACCAGTAGAGGCCAAATTCAACTTCCTATCAGGCACAAAATGTCTTATGGCACTATCAACAGGGCACTTTTAGTTGCAGTAATTTCACAGAATTTATTCTAATGATTTATTGGAGTTAACCATCTGACATTAATTATTGTTTTGGCTTCCAGTCTATGAATGTTTATTTTTCAGTTTAAAGCTTCTCACTCTTTGATATCATATGGAAATGAGAATTTTTAATGGAAAATTGAAACCATGTGCATCTAAGTACTTAATGAAGTACAGGGAAAACCCAACAATATAGGTTAGGAGAATTCAGATATTTTGCTTTGGATAGTTTTGATTTGTTAATATAACTAAATAGTACAAAATACTGAGGATCCAGTGAGACAAGTCAAAGCAAGCAAGCACTATGCCAAATGTGTACATGTCCACATACTATGTGACCATATGGATTTTTTAAGTCATTAGTGAATGAAAGAAAATCTTGTACATTTTGGTTACATGTCAAAAATGATAATCAATATATGAATGCATAGTTTTTACACTTACACACTTTAAAAGTATTTGAAACAGATACCTGGTCTTCCCCTTGCCCCACAGTTTTATTTTTTTAATTAAAAAAAAAATACTTTTTTTAAAAGCATTCAATTTGGATTTTTAAATTTATGCTCATCTGTAATCCCTAGTGGATATTTTAAATTCTGAGTTTAAAAATTTACTGTTCCAACTACATTTATTCTCGTTTTGAAAATAAAAGGTGTCTATTAAATTCAAATTTGATAAGTAAACATGTACGATTCAATAGTACCTAATTGGTTTTTTCTTAAGTTCTCTTAGTAGGAGACTCATCTAAGAATTTAAACATCAGGTAAAGCTTTCTCATCCATTTTAAACTTTTCAATGATAAAAGGGAAAAAATGAAAAGCCAACGTAGCATTCAGTACATATGTAGGTACTCGTGTGTGTACAAGATATGATATGTCTGGATATATATACCTGGGGAGGAAAACCTTACCATTTGTTTTTCTTCCTAATGTAGTCTTTTTCAGAAAGATTAACCAAGTAGACCATTGGCTTTGAAGTTAGAAATAAGTGTTTATTCAGCACTTCAATCTAAAATGGGAGACAGAAAAAGAATCCTTTTTAAAACTTGAGTAACTGTTGAATAAATCACTAAATAACTTGAAAGTAAACTGTTTAAAAGAAGTAGCCATTTTCATAATTCTTGTTTCCAAAAGATTAGTCATAAAATATTAAGAGTAGGGGAAAAGAAATAGCAAGCCTGGTAATAAGAAATCATTGACATAACTAAAGTTTAAGTAGATACAATTAGCGTAAAATACGACAACTCCAATTTGTTCTCTAAGAAATCAAAGCAAAGGTAATAATAAATGGCATCTATTTATAACTTACCTCTTTGTCATTCCAGTCATGATAGAAACGAACAGGTTTCTTTTGATCTATAACCCAGGATTTGACTTTGCACATTATGTCCTGTACACAATTGAGAAAAAGTAAAATACAAGATGAATACTAAGCATTTAGATACTAAATACTAGAACTAAAAGAGGAACTGAGTCACACAGATATTAATTTTCTGTAACTCATTAAAAAAACCAAATACTAACAAAACGTTGTGGCATTAAAATATTAGCATATAAAATATGGAATACTAGCAAATTTAGTAAAAGTCTTAAAATTTTTAAGACAATTCAACTACACCAAAGATGACAAAAGACAGTAATATTTCACCATTACCTACTGGTGCCACTTGCAAGATAAACAAGCTATTAGGAAATGGAGCGGGGGTAGGGTGGAGGATAGAGAGAGAAAATGAATTACAATTTCTTCCTTAAAAAGAAAACCAAACAAACAGATGAAACTGAACCTATTACTGATAATCTACCCTCCAAAATATTATATCAACTAACCAGCACCCTTTTTATTACGAATTAATTTTTTTGCCAACCCCTTCCCTCTGACCACTTCTCCTGTTCCCCACTCCCACAATCCCCCTCCAACCTGCCAAAGCCTCCATTACACAATGGCAAGAGCCCTGCACTGGTGACCTCCAACCAGCTGCATTCACTTTCAGAACATCTCTCTCTGCTGGAAATCTAAAGGCCTTTTAGTTAGCAAGCTAGTGTGCATTCAGAAGGAGTAACTGCAGGAAGAGCCCAATGTGCTTTGTTTCTCTGGCCTTTCTTCACAGAAAGATTAATCATCTGTGAAATGGAAACGGCAAACAGCAAGTGACACAAACTGAACCCTTCAAGCCTTTCCTCATCAGTTTTGTGGTTCTGAATCTAAAAGCTGCGTGTGGCAAGGTTCTCCTTACAGGCAGGTGTTAATAAAAAGGCTCTAGGGTCTGAAAGGTCAAACTTAGCTCTTCCAGAAGAAGTGCATTTGAGAGTCATCTGTTTTCTGTTGTTGTTAAAAATAATTTATGGATGTTTAAAATATGCGATTTTAAAAATTTATTGTAATACACAATTATTAGTAATATGTTGCTTGGGTTTTCATCAATGTGGTTTCCTTTACCATACATACATCAGTTATTCTTCTGTAATATCCACTTGTATAAATTACCTCAATATTTAGTATACCTTCCTTCCAAATCTTGCTGTTACCAACAGGAAAAATAAGGAAAAAGCCCTATATCCTTAGATCCTGATTTGAAACACTCCAGGAAAAGGACTTCCCACAGATTTTAACAAGGAAGGGGCAAGCTAAAAACTTTTAATGAATTCTAACATGTTCTGCTTAAGAATAATCACTTTTACTCTTCTATAACTGAATTTCACTCATAAATGTTTAAAAGTGGCTAATGTAACACCATTTCCTACAAGGAGAAGATCAAAGTGCTATATTACAAATGCATTATGATTAAAAAAGCCCTGTGCAGCCTTGCTATTAACTGTTCTTTAAACCCTAAAAGGCTTCCCATAGATCTCACTTGGCACTGCATATACAACCTTTGACAAGTAATGTAGACCATTTTTATTCATTGCCTAAAATTGTAGGCAATTATGTGCGTCACACTGGCCACCTGCAAATTCTGAATGCCTGCTCCAGTTGTCAGTGCAAAAAAACTAATGTCGGAGGGGATTAATCTAGGGGGAGAGAGTCCTCTTTAATGGCTCCAGCAGGTGAAATGGCCCAGCTGGTTACTATGATGAGTGGCCAGAACAGCTTATGTAGAGATACGCAACAAGATTATACAAAAGAAGGAGAAAACAGTGGTACCATCTTATATTTGGTTCCATTAGTTTCTTCAATTAAAGAAACAGAAGAAAATATACAAAAGAAAGCCAAATCAAAAATAAGGAAGAAAATTAAATCTTAATCATATAAAAAGTGTAAAAATACTTTTCTAACTATAAACATGTTTACAAAATGAAAGGGCTTCAAAAATGCTAATAACTAGTGAAGGAATTTCAGGATTTGACTCTCATTTTAAATTAACTAGACCATCACTTCAGGCATAAAAGTTTTATCACACATGCTTTTTGGCATTTATTATTTCCCTACCCTACACAAAAATACTGTAAGTTAGGAGCCTCAAATTTTAAGGAGAATTAACTCATAATTTAAGTTCCCAAGCAGTGTATTCATTAAAGCTACATTAAAATATTTTTAGGAAAATTTATAATTATCACCAAGTCTTTCAAGAGTTGAAAACAAAAATATTTTAAAATTGAAAATATTTTACTTTGTACCCAGTTCTCTCTTAATTATATCCACAAAATATTTAATTGCCAAGAAAAGACATCTTAGATTACTAAAAGATATCAGTTTTACTTAAGACAAAAAATAGATTGATCAGATAAGATTATCTCATATAAAGGATCACTATATGGTATAGTTGCAATGTGTTGTTTTTCTTAAGTAAAAATCAATTTTAATTTTAGCAAGAAATTAAAGATACATTCCTTATGTGAAAAACTTCTAATCAGATGAAAGAAAACATTTGGACTTATTTGTATATAATATGTAATGGACTGACTAAATTTTTTTCATATATGTATATGAAATGATTTTATATATATATATATAAAATATGTATATATATAAAATATATATAAAATATATATAAAATATATATATATATAAAAGGTTACATATATACATATATATGTATATACATACACACACACACACACACACACACACACATATATATATACGTAAGTATATATATAAATGAAATTACGGTTAGGACAATGAAAGGTTCCAGTTAATGAATCTGGTTAACTGAAAAAATAATCTAACTTTTAACAAATCTGAATACAATAAAAGCACTTTACTGCTTGATGACTCAGAAGTTACTTTAGTGTGGGAATAAATACTGGTTCAACTGCTCATCAGGTTTGTGACCTATTACTTCATTGGTAGAATTCAGATAAGGATATTATCTGTGCCCTAGGGGTTGCTATGAAGATCAAACAAGGTAATGCACAGAAGGTGTTTTAGTGCAGCTCTTGGCACAGAGTGAGTCCTTAGTCAATGTGAGTGGTTGCCATTACTATGATCATTGAATGTCTAAATGCCAGTAATCTACAAAACGGCAATATATTTTCTTGGGCATGCCTTCAAAGCAAGTATCTTCCACAACTGAACAATTGTTCAGTAGTTGTTTTCTTCAAATTTCTTAAAGTTACCAACAATACTGGCTTTCTTAGTGAAAACTCAATTCAGGTTTCTAGTCTTAACATTCTACAACTAGTTAGCTTTTGCTAAACTACCATTTAACTTCAGAGAAACTTAGGGCATTTCATTTTAGGAGAGCATTTAACTTTAGAAATGTTCTAATTTTAAGATAGTTTATTGTTAACAGCACCTATAATATATTTAGATTAATATATATATATTCAGGGGGATGTGTGACTTGCCTAAATTCCCATAGCTGGTAAGTAGCATGGCTGAGATTTAAATTCAGGTCTAATTGTCATGAAATTCATGTTCTATACTATTACTCTGGCCTATTCGTCTTCCCTACTGCCTAACTGCTCTTTGTTTGCTTAGGCATTCCCAAGGTTATTATTCAAAGTCCTCATTCTCATTCCAAGGTCATCAGAAAAAGTTAATATTCTTACTATCTGGGTACTATCCCTAATTATAAATCCATGTATCACAAAAATAATATTTTTCTTTGCACAAAATAATATAACCCAATTATTTACCAGACTTTCCAAGACTAATTACTAAACTTCTCTATTTGGGTATTCTTCAGTTCCCATACCAGGAATTATTCATCTACAATCCATAGATTTCGGGGGTTCCTTACTCTGAAACAGTATTTAAAGTTCTCTGTTTTTGTGCCTTTGAGGAATGATAGCACATATCTTAAATAATTTAAAAAGAGATTCATGATCCAAAAAACATCAAGAACAATGGTCGTAAGTGACTCTGTGGCAATACTCAAATGCAACCACAAACAGGCCAATGGATCCCCAGACATGAGGTTTAGACACTGGCTGAAAACTCGCCTCAGCCAGACCCTACACTTGATTTTCATCTACCCTGATCAACACTGCACAGTTAAAATTTCTAGTCAAAGTTCTATTTATATAAAATTTTCAGTTAAGATCCTAACAGGGATGTTTGAAAACATTGCAAATTCAATATATCATTATCCTAAATGAATGACTTGACTTGAAAGTGAAAAATAAATATTTAGAGAAAAATATATCTTTTATTATGTACTAAAATAAATCATAAAGCTATAGTAATTAGAACAATGTGATAGGAGCAGCAGAAGAGAGGTATAAAAACCCATAAATTGAAAATCTGCCAGTAAATTATGGAATATTCTTATAACAGAACAGTTTTTATCCATTACAGAACAGTTTTTATCCATTAAGACAAGATATATCTGTAATACACTCACATGGGAAAATGTCCAAAATACACTGCTAAATTAAAAAAAAAAAAAGCAGGTTCAGAACAATGGATTAAGATTAAGAATATGAATTTTATCATCAAATAGGTTTGGGTATGAGTCCTGACTGCCACTTTCTAGCTGTGTAACTTTGGGGCAATTACTAAACCTAAGTTTGATTCTGTAAAATTGGGATAATAACTCCAATTTAAAATATTGTGATAGTGAGTATTAAATGAGAAAATACATGTAAGGCAACTGTCACTGTTCCAGGCACATAGCACATACTCAATAGATATTAAGTATTACTATTTATCACAGAACACATAATGTGATTCCATTTGTGGTATTGAAACTATATATTAGTCTGTCCAGAAGGTATCCAGCCATTTAATATGAAAAATAGAGACATTTATTGAGGAAGATAGGAGATACAAGAAATACTGTTCATATGACAGTGATGCTCCTAATGCCCTTCAAAGTAGGCACCTTGGAACTCACGCAGTTCACCTAGTCACCCTCAGCTGCCATGTCATATTTTTCTGAATCTCATTGATGGTCTGAAATTTCTTCTCTTTCAAAGGTGATTTAAGTTTGGAAGAACAAAGAGTTGCAGGATGCCAAATCTGGGCCGTAGGGGGCCTGAGTCATCTGATTTAATATTTTGCCAAAAAGACTGCTCAAGATGTGATGTATGAGTCGGTGCCTTGTCTTGATGAAGCTATCAGTCACTAGCTGCCCATAGCTGTGGCCTTCTGAATCATCCAAATAGTTTCTGCAGAGGAATGTTCAAGCTTAACAAAAAATTTGAGGCAGATTCATTACTCTACTCGCTCAGTCATTTTGAATGTGATGGTCACACAGTACACATGCTCACTTAATGGCATCTACTGCCCCTACTGACCAGTACAGTGAAGTCGTCATTGTTCATGCATGCTCATTTCAGTTCACTCTCCTTGGCTGCCAGGTTACATTGATGTCATGCAAACTGTTCTCATTACATTAACAATGGCTGGACTTTTTCCAGGCAGACCGTGTATAATAAATATAAGTAAATATACTCAATGAAACTGGACAGATGCCATGTCAAATTGCTAGCAACAGAAATCTTTAAAAGATTAGATTCCAGGACTCTCCTTTTCTGCCTTTTAAAAAACTACAATGCTATTTTTATTTATTTTTAACCAGTATACCATCTTTAGAAAAGGTGAGGGTAGAGGAAGGACTTTATCTGCTCTCTGCTCCACCATCTGTAATCCTCAAATTTGATGGCTTAATGGATAGACTTGACAGTTTTTCAAGGTGGCTCACTCTTATTCTATAATTATAGCCTCCAAAGTTGATACTTCCCTTTAGCCAAACCCTCTACCCTACTACCTCTGACACTCAGATGTGCTGACATATGCTGGTTAGGTGGCTTTAACACAGCACAGCCAACACTCCACTCTGACTAGAAGAATAGAGGCAAGACCTCCAGCCCATAATAGTCTGGCCAGAAGTCCACTAACACAGCCTCCTATTGCTCCAATACAGAGTATCCTTTTTAAATATTTCAAATTGAGACAAGATCAATGTGGACTTTCTCTCACAAAAATAGAACTCAATTGTACATTCAAAATTGAGATTAAGGATCTGCCCAAATCAGAATATTATGCATTTGTTGCCCTTCTAGGTGAATGCTGCTGTTCATGGAGACCTGAGTACTGACCCCTGGCTATCACTTTTCTACATAATATAATTATGTAGAAAATAACTAAAACTCTCAGGAAAGAATCATGCAACAAAAGAGGGAACTAAGACAACTGGTAGCAATGCTCTGCATGACTCAGTACATGGTGTATACATGTGTATAAGGGAGATGTCCTCCAGGAATTTAAAAATCAGGTTAATTCTTGCAATAACTTGGGTAGAATGTAGATTAGCAGTTATGAGTTTTCAGCTATGTGATTCACTACAGTTAAGAGTGAGAACTTACATGATAGTACTCCTGGCCCCAGCTGGCTATGATGATGGCAACAGTAATGAACACCAATTCATTCTTAAAGTACAGATCTTAGCAAAAGATTTGACCATTACTAAAGAGAAGAAGTAGGCTATTGTTCCTATGATTCCTATAAGTAAGCCTGAATGGATTTTGCCATGTTCCAAGAAGGACAAGGTAGGCAGCACAAACTAATTTCAATAAAAATGCTACTAAGAAGAGTTAGAAACAAAGAAAGAAAGAAAGAAAAAAAAAAAAACCTATTACACACACAACCTTCTCATGAATTATCTGGCATCCCTGGCAGAATGCAAAAAGACTGAACAGCTATGAAACAGGAGCCTGAGGCCAGAAAATGAGGCCAGAGTCATGTTAGAAAATGTGAATGAGTGCTCGCTTCAGCAGCATTGATACTAAAATTGGAACAATACAGAGATTAGCATGACCCCTGCGCAAAGATGACACACAAATTCGTGAAGCGTTCCATATTAAAAAAAGAAAGAAAGAAAGAAAGAAAGAAAACATGAATGAAATGTCAAGAGAGTTGACTGAGAAAGATTTTTAAGGAAACCAAAATCAAAGAAGGTAAATAAGAATCTACATTAAAGATTCAACTAAGGCAGAAGATAATTAGAGTCTGCAGGTCAAATTTGAGAAGGGGTTATACTGCAATATAATGCACACCCAGTGTAACATTCATAAGTTACCTACACTTTGATAAAGTATCACAGAATGAACACATGCCTATAACTACAACTCTGATAACATATAGAATATTATTATTAATGTAGTTATGATGTTCTACTACTTCTCAAAGATAATCAATATCCTGACTTCTTTGTATCACAAATTAACTCACTATTGGAATTTATAAAAATGAAGTCATATAGCAGCATTATTTTGTGACCAGCTTCTTTGTTCAAAATTGTAAAATTCATCCATGTTGTTAGGTGTAGTGTTTTTCTTTGCCATGTAATATTCCACTACAGGAATATTCCACAATTTATTTGTTACATTCTACTGTTGATGGACACTTAGGTTGTTTCTGATTTAAAGCTATTTATGCTATTAAAATTATTATGAATAAAGCTGCTATAAAATTCCTATACATGCATTTTGGTAAGCTTATGCATGCATTTCTCTTGAGTATATGCTAAGATTAGAATTGCTAAGACATTGGTCGTGCGTTTACTCAAGCTTAGTGTATATTCCTAATCAGTTTTCAAAAGCAGGCATGCTAATTCACTCCCATCAACAATGCCTGGAAATTTCACTTACTTCAAATTCTTTCCAACACTTGATATTGTCATCTGTCTTCTTAATTTATGGTGTGTGGTATTCCCCTGTGGTCTGAATTTATGCTTCTTTAATGATTTATGAGGCATTTCCTTTTTCATGAACTATTTGTTCAAGTCTTTTGCCCATCCACTTTTTAAATCTCTTCCTTTATGATTACTGCTTTTTGTGTCCTATTTAAAAAATACTTATCTATTCTTTTTTTAAAAAATATTTTATTCATTTATCTTTAGACAGAGGGAAAAGGAGGGAGAAAGAGAGGGAGAGAAACATCAATTTGTGGCTGCCTTTTATGTGTCCACATCTGGAGATCCAGCCCACAATCCAGGCATATGCCCTGACTGGGAATCGAACTAGTGACCCTTTGGTTTGCAGGCCAGTACTCAAACCTACTGAGACACACCAGCCAGGGCAAAATACTTAACTATTCTAAGGTTATTAACATATTCTATATCATATCATATTATATATGCTTTATGAGTTTCACTTTTTAGTCTATGTAAACTTTATTTTCTGAGTACAATGTGAGATGATTATATCATTTTAGCAGTTGGGGAGGCAGTAATCTATTTTCTAAACTGTCCCTTCTATCACTTTTAAGATCCTTCCTTAGCTCTGGGGATGGAGGTTACAACTTCCTTATCCTTCAGAACTTGGCCCTAGCTGTTTGCCTTTGACTCCCTGACCTCCAGAGCCAGGGTCATATCTTACTGTCCCACCTGTGGGCTTCATTCTGCTAAAGTTGGACCTGAGGAGTGTGGTATTCAGAAAGAAGCTTTATTTTTTTAAACATTAAAAAAACTATCTTTAAGCCCTGGCTGGTGGCTCAGTAGATAAGGCGCTGGCCTGCAAACTCAAAGGTCGCTGGTTCGATTCCCAGCCAGGGCACATAACCAGGTTGCAAGCCAGGTCTCCAGCCAGGTCTGTAGCTGGAGGCAGGTGAAAGGCAACCATACATGGATGTCTCTCTCCCTCTCTGCTTCTCTCCCTACCCCTCTCTCTAAAAATAATAAATAAAACCTTTAAAATTAAAAAAAAACAAAACACAACAACTATCTTTACATATTTGATAAAAATAAGCTAGCTTGAGAGGGTAAATAGTATATACAAGAAAGAAGAGACTATTAGTGATCAAAACAACTTTGTAAATAAAATAAAAACAACTAAATTGAATACTTTAAAGGATAAATTTTGTGATGTAAATTTATCCCAATAAAGTCACTTAAAGCAACAAAGGATAAAAAAAAAAAAAAAAGAAGGAATGACTAATAGCACAAGGTTTCTGAAAAGTTAGGAAATGATAAATCTAAAGAACTGGAATAACTAGCCACAGCCACAGAGGAGAGGGGCAAATAAGCAGGCTTTAAATTTGGCTAGTGGGAAACAAAGAATTCCTGACTAATGGCTTTTATTTTGATCTTTGAAGTAGGAGGTAAGGTCCTGTGCTGAGGGCAGAGGTAGATAAAAGTAGGCAGTGGGCATATAAAAGAGGTTTGAGGAAGTAGAGGGGCAGGTGGAGCAGAAAGTAGGAAGGCAAATAGGAAAGTTAGATATAACTGGTGGTCCTGTTAATGTGGATAGTAATGAGTTTATGGGGATATTATCATCCCATTTTAATTTTCTCCACCTGTATTTGGTTGGCTATAGGCAAAGAGAAAATAAACAGGTGGGAATATTCAGAAAAGTATGCCTATAGCAATACCCACCATACATCAGTCTTCATGAGTTTATTTTCTTCAGGATGTATATAAATTGATTGATCTAAAGTAGTCTGGCCCTCAAATGAGTCTTATCCTCATAACCTTTGCCTGGAACACAATACATTCTTTTGTGTTATCCTGGAAGTCTTAACCAATTTTATACTTCCTAACAACTGCCCTCAAATAACAGTAAGCATTGAGGGCCCATAATGTGCTGATGCTCGTAACATTTTACGCAGTATACTAAACACATTATCCAACATGGTGCTTTTACTCCCAGTACTCTCCTAAAGGAATCTGACTCAGTCCAAACAGTCTCCTGGGCAGAACTGATGGGCATTTGACCTATGAAGTTGCCTCATAAACAAACAAAATAAAAAACAACTCTGCCAAAATGGGAATAATTGAGGTACTTAGATGCTTGTTCTAGAAATTAGAATTAGAAAATACCAAGATAACAGAATTGGAGACTTAAACTGTAAGGATCTACTGAAAGAACTCAAGGTAGAGTAAATTACATGATGTGATAAATAAGCCAATTGTAAGTAAGCGGGAATTATGAAGACGCAGAAATCAGGAACAAAAGCAATATATAAAATAGCAGATGAAGTCTAGTGGCAGCAGAAAAAACAAGTGAGTAGAATTCTAGCAAAGCAGATATGAAAAACATCTGAGTTACATGAATGGCAGAGATGCATAGTGCTATCTTGGAATGATTTACAATTCAACTCCAAAGGCCTGGCTATACTATACTTTCTGCTCTTGAATATTTTGGATTCCATTTTCCTTCACACCTTATTTTTTTTCTAATAAAAATCTATTTCTTGATATAACTTAGGGTGAGTCTCTGTTCCTCATAACAACAAAAAACAATTAAAAAATACAGTAACTTGGGAGAGCCAAGATGGCTCTCTACTCTAGCAGAGTTGATGGAAGCTACACTTACCTCCTCCCAGGACCAAACTGGAATTACAACTAAATTAGAGAACAATTATCCTACATAACCAGCTAAAAACCAGCAGGAAAGAAGCTTTATAACCAGGGATTTAGAGGAGATACCATATTGAGACTGGTAGAAAGGGCAGAGATGCGAAAAGGGCTGGCACCAACCAGTCCTACAGGCAGTGGCCGAGAGGGGTATCTCAGCTATGTACTTCCCCCTGGGAAGTGTGGGGTCTAAACCACAAGCTGGGCCCCGTAGCCCAGAGCACCAGAGTCAAAAAGAGGTACCCACATAACACCTGGCTATGAAAAGTATGAGTTTCTGCCTGAAGAGAAAGGAGTCTGCTACAGACACAGGTACCTCTTAAAGGACCAATGCATAAAATTTAGTTCACAGCCACTCACTCTGGGCTCCAGCTGAGATTGGTGGGGTGGAGTAGAGTTTCATATGGAAAGTCTGGGGTTTATGGCTCTGGGAAAAGAGCTGACGAGACAGCTGCCAAGATCCCTGTGGTGAATCATTCTCCCATATTACAAGCACCGCCCTTCTTGGGTGGGACATTCACCTCCATTTGACATCAGCCTGGGGTAAAGCAAGAGCCCCACCCTCTGGACTTCCTCTTGCCCCACCCTGTGGAGCTTCTGCCCTGCTGAGAAGGCGGCTGCCTCGGCCAGGGTGTAAAGGTCTGGGCATCTTGGGAGTATCAGTGCCTGAATTGTGCAGCTTTGGCAGGGGGCCCACTCACCCCACTTTCCTATAAACCTGACTGGCACTTCTTCCCATAGGAGATCAGCTAGAACCACCCTGCAGGCTTCAAGCCACAACTCCAGGCTCCAGCTTCTGCAGCTGCACCTGTATTCCGGTGGTTCGACCCTACTGAGGTCAGGGCAAAATCCGAAACAGACTGAAGTAAGGGATATATCCCCCACATTCTCCAAAGCCTGACTGGTACCTCCCCCTCACTGGAGATCCACTAGTCCCATCCTCCCAACTCCTGGCTCCCCCATACTGTTGAGCTCTATCTCTGTCTGGTAAAATCTGGGACAGACTGTGCTGTGTGGCTCTAGAACAGGGGCCATTTTTCCCTCATATGCCCAAATAGAGCAGAGCCCTTCTCTCACATGGCTAAATCTTGGTCTGTTTGGACCTGATAAACTCTGCTGGCCTCACCATGATAGTTCCCTGAGACTTGCCACAACACAAAGGTTTGTGAGCACTCGGAAGGTAGCAGCTAGACTTGTATTCCTGGAGACATTTGCTCATTGGCTTTAGATAAAGCAATGGCACCAAATTTGAATCTATCAAGATGGTAAACACAATTTGCCCTTATACCTGACTCACTGTGAACCTATCTCATGCAACCTGAGTACATCCAGAGGTTCTTTTAATGACTGCACCTTATAGGCAACTGGCAGGCGGCTGGCAGGTGGAGGTAGATCTCAGGTGCCTTGAACTTTTGCAGACCTGCCCCTGGGCCCAGTGCTAGTGAAAAATAGCACTGGAGTGCAGCTTGCTCCTTCCAGTGGGCAGCAGAGGGAGCCACAAACCATGGGTTCCTTTGTAGCTCTAAACAGGTTGCCCAGGGCCAGTCACAGGTAGCATCTGACATTGTACTAGCCCAGAGTTTTTCTCAAGAGGCCGAGAACCAACACACCCAGCAGCCAGTTTCAGACAACATCAGAGCAGGAATCAGTAAGCTTCACCAGCAGCATATCCAGAGAGACATCTGAGCCAGCACCAAATTCAGCTAAGGTGAATTCTACTTCGTGTGGTCAAATCCTGCACAGCAGCTCACACACCATGGATGGGGTGGAGCCTCCAGTCAGCCAGACTAGAGATTAATCCCACACATGAATAGGCCAATAGTAATCACTCAATTACAACAGGAGGGCCCACCTAACCCACATAAAGGACATTCCCGAGCACCCAGCTCACCTGATTAAGGAGACTGCACCATTGGACCATACAGGACACCTACTACATAAGGTCACCCACCAAGACTGGGAGTCAGAGTATATATATCTAATACACAGAAACAAACACAAAGAGGCAGCCAAAATGGAGAGACAGAAAAACAGGCCACAAATGAAGGAACAGGTGACATCTCCAGAAAAAGAGCTAAATGAAATGAAGGTAAGCAATTTATACGATACACAGTTCAAAGAAATGGTTAAGGACTTCCAGTCAAGATGGCAACATAGGTAAACATGGCTCACTCACCTTCTTGTACAACACATGTAAATTACAACTAACTATAGAACAACCATCACTCAGAACTGTCAGAAACTGAGTTGAATAGAAGTCTGACAACTATGGAATTAAAGAAACCACATACACCCAGACAGCTGGAGAGGTGGAGATACATAATAGGCTGGTATCACATCCATGTGTGGTGGATAAAAATTTGGGAGGGATATCTTGGGAATCAGGAGTCCCAGCCTCACACCAGGCTCCCCAGCTGAGGGTTCCAGTGCTAGGAAGATAAGTCCCCATAACTTCTGGCTGTAAAAACCAGTGGGGGCATTCTTTACAGATGGCCATGTAAAGATGGATGCAGACCCTGGCTGGTAGCACAGTGGATAAGGTGCTGGCCTGCGATCCCAAGGGTCGCTGGTTCAATTCCGAGCCAGAGTACATAACCAGGTCTCCAGCCAGGTCTCCAGCCAGGTCCTTAGCTGGAGGCAGGTGAAGGGCAATCATACATTGATGCTTCTCTCCCTCTCTGCCTATCTCCCTAAAAAATAATAAAATCAAAAAAAAAAAAAAAGATGGACGCAGAGACTCGAGTTATACTGCCAGAAACCAAGAAACACATGGGTTACCAGAACATGAAGAGCCAAGAAACAATTCTCCCCAAGGGGCTTCAGAGGGCATATAGTATGTCCTTGCCAACACATTGATGTCAGACTTCAAGCATCCAGAACAGTGAAAAAATACATTGCTATTATTCTAAGCCATCCAGCTTGTGGTCCATGTTACGGCATCCCAGGGAAACTAATACAGTTGGCTAATTAATACCAATAGGAAATGTTTACCCAACTCTTGCTTTCTTTAGCATCCCAGTTTTATCCCAGACAGCAAGACCCACTATAAAAGGTATCTTTATGTCAGAATTTATCAAACTTACTCTTAGGAAAGATTCTGATTTACCATTAAAAAGTTGTTTCATGCCCTGGCCAGGTGGCTCAGTTTAGTTGAAGCATCATCCTGTGCACCAAAAGGTTGCCAGTTTGATCCTCAGTCAGGGCATATACCTAGGTTGCAAGTTCAATCCCCAGTCAGGGGCAACTGATCTATTTCCCTTTCACATCAATGCTTCTTTAGCTATGAAATCAATGAACACATCCTTGAGTGAGAATTTTTTAAAAATCTAAAACTTAGAAAAAATATTGGTTCATGTTTTATCCTAGACTATTTCTAATCCAAGCTTTTCTAGCTTGTTCATATTAATAAACAATGACATCCAAATCTAAAAAATGAAAACTTCATGGAAAGAGAGGTTTAACTTCTGAATTTCTTAAAGATTATGCAGTAAATACACATTTTAATGAATATTAATGAAACAGCAAGTAAATACCTAGGGAACAAAATGATCTACATATTTAAAAAATAACTTTCAGGGGGGAGGGGGAAGGCAGAGGCAAGAAAGGGGAGCAGCTTAGATAAGAACCTAGTATAAAGGAACCATGGACATGGACAACAGGTGGGATTGACTTTGGGGGGAATGGGTGGGTGGGGAGGGAGACAGAGGGGAGCAAAAAGGGGATGGATGTAATACAACAACAATAAAATTAAATAATAATAATAATAATAATTTCAGAGAGCTATCTTTTTTATAGTCCAGATAAAATTAAAGGCATGATTCTGTTAATCAAAATTATACAAATATAAACTGAACTTTAAAATATGAGAGACTAGCCCTGGCTGGTGGCATAGTGGATAAGGTGCTGGCCTGAGACCCCAAAGGTCACTGGTTAGATTCCCCAGTCAGGGCACATAACCAGGTTGCAAGCCAGGTTTCCAGCCAGGTCTGTAGCTGGAGGCAGATGAAAAGCAACCACACACTGATGTCTCTCTCCCTCTCTGCCTCCCTCCTTTCCCCTCTCTCTAAAAATAATAAATAAGATTAAAAAAAATTTTTAATTAAAAAATTAGAAAAATACCTTAAAAAAGGTGATAGACTGTAAGAAAACATTTTCTTCTTAAAGAAACTCCTCTACAAGAACTAGCTGATATCACATAATCACAGAGGTATCCTCTTTGTATTGGGGAAATTAAAGATAAATCAGAAGCAAGGAAAAATATAAAACACCACCAAATTAAACTTGGAATCCTAAAGAACAACCAAAAATAAATAGAATAATAGGACAAAAAAAGTTAAATGCACAGTGGGTAAACATGTGTGTAGCAGAGACTGTCAGTGCCTGCCCATATCCCCTTTGTCCTCACAGGTCCAGTAGATGCTAATGGCTTCTCATTATTAGCATTTGCAACTCTTCTTAAGCATTGTGCTCAGGCCACACATACATCAGATGCCAAGGAATTAACACTCTTAAGAGCAGCCCATAACCAATGACTGATAAAAATTAGTTGATAATTACCTCAGCTTCCTCACATTTTCAGTAGAAAAACTATAAGACACTTTACACATGGTTTTCCAGAGGTCCCTATCAGTACTGAGCCCCAAATGCTCAGTTTCCACTTGCTCATTTACATAATTTGCATAAGTTTTCTCCACTGTGCTTCTGAGATCGCTCCCAAGGAAACAACCTGCACTCCAACCCTTGCTTCTGAGGAAACACAACTTAAGACCTAAACCTAAGTTTAGATTAAAAGGCAATGTGTCTTATATATGATTCAAAATGGCACAGCCTTGAGAAAACTCATAAGGAATTTCTTTTTATTTATAGATTACTATGCCTATACAATTTTTCAGGTTAGTGATGATGGAATGGACCCTAAAGCCTACAACTTTTCATGAATCCCCCTCTTCCAGCTTCACATCTTCTGCCATATTCCTCTTGCATTTGCTCCAGACTAGCAAGAAGATCAGCAGCATGACATGTCTCTGTGTTCCAAGACCAAACATTTCTGACCATAATTTATTCATAGTGTACTTAAGTTTAGCTGTTAATTCTGTAGTTGATGCCTTCCTTAATAGTGTGCAGGTCCCAAATCAACTGTGAGTTTTCCAAAATTATTAAAAACAAATAAGGGCCCTGACTGGTGTGGCTCAGTTGGTTGGGCATTGCCCTGCAAAGCAAAAGGTCATTAGTTCAATTCCCAGTCAGGGCACAAGCCTAGGTTGTGGGGTTTGGTCCTGGTTGGGACGTGTGTGAAAAGCAAGCAATCAAATTTTCTGTCTCACATTGATGTTTCTTTCCCTTTTTTTCCCTACCTTCCCTGCTCTATAAAACTAAATAAATAACATCTTTTAAAAATAAATAAGAAAGAAAGGGGGCAGGGAGAGAAGGTGGAAAGGAAAATATAATCAGTTTCCAAAAATGAGAAAATTAAAGGTTAAAAAGAAAGAAAATCCTTCCTATGACAAACTAGCATAAAAGGAAAAGTTTATGCAAGATGCTACTAAATAAGAAAATATATAAATAAGGCATTGATTGCTTCTGTAATGTAAAAGACAATTTGATCATATTTAAACTAAAACTTCAAAATTGATTTTGAAACATGTTACAATATCACTAATAATTACTCATTACAATGTAATAGAAAACATTTAAATATTAAAGACAATGGCATATGTACTCCATAAAAGATTAAAATTATCTGTCTACTTTAATAGTGCATCCCCTATAGAAGATAATTCCTCATATAAACCACTTCTTCAAATCCACACACTCATTTATTCCGTCATTTTTCTAAATTCAATAAGTTTTCCACCATAAAACCATACTTTTCTAATACTAAAACTTGAAGATATGCATATAAACACTTAATATTACAGCAAATAGAGCTTTTTGAGAACAAAAGAAGCATGTCATCACGACACTTTGTTGCCAAAAGAAAATTTCTCAACAATTTTTTTTGGGGGTCTAAAATTCTATAACAATATTAGATATTTTATGTGGTTAATTTCAATTTGTAATCAAGGAAAATGAACTTAAGTATCTAAAGAAGCTGTAAATTTTTACTTACATACTCAGGTTTTAGTTTTTTATCTCCTCCTCTCACAGCCACTTTTTCTAGTTTATCTATAATGGGCCCAATCATTTCCTCATCTTTAAGCTGAAGCTCTTCATGTATTATTTCTATATCTCGAACAGGATCTACGCTTCCTTCAACATGAGTGATATCATCATCTTCAAAAGCACCTAAAATGAATTAAAAGGAAGCAATTTAATTTTTAAAAAATCCAGAAGGTCATTATTAAAGATTCCTATAAAGGTTAACAATTATACAAATTATTCTGAATTTTTGCAAATAGGACATAGTATTTTTTTTCCTCTTGAGTACTATTTTAGGGCACTAGCAACAAAACAGTAATTCAAGTGCCTCAACATTTTGAAAACTGATTGAAATAAATAAAATTATAATCTTTACAGAAAGAAAATTATGCTCCAGAACTACTGGTATTTTCAGGTTTGGTACATTAAGATACTGAATTTCAGACATGAGAGCCTGAAGTTCTAAACACTATTAAGGTTTCCAAGGGAAACCAGATTTGGGGGTGGGGGCATGAAATCATCTGGCAGACCTCTTCCTTGCTTCAATCTACTTTATCACTGTGGTTCTGACGGTGATTAGATAATGAACCACTCAGACGCACAATTTACACAGCAGCTAATTTCACTGGCCTGATTTGAGGGTATGGTTTTTAGGGGGCTATCAAAGAAGCAGATGAAGGTGCATTTGTCATATATGAGTGACAACCATTCACACTATCTGAACAAAATGGTGCTGGCCCTTATTAGAAACACATGCTATTATCACATATTTAAAGCACAGTTGAAGCCATAATTTCAAATTGCCAACTGGAAACATAAGGGTAAAACAACCAGATATTACTGAATCATGTGTACTGACTTTATGCCCTTTTGAAGACGTAATGTGGCAACATAATTCAACTGGGGTTTACTCAAATTACCAGATAAAGATCAGTATCACAAAAAATGAATAAATTCTAAGAAATATTATAAACAGAAAGCAATGATACACCCATAAACAATAAACATTTTATAAACAAATTGTTAATTTAATTAAAATTACCAATTAGGGGAGCAAAAAGGGGGTGGATGTAATACAACATTAAAATTTAAAAAAAACAAAAAAATTACCAATTAGATTACGTTCCCAAAATGAGATGTTTCCAAACTTAAAGTATCAATTATTTTAGGTACTATGGGAATCATTAGACAGATTGAGTTTGATGGGAGAAAACAGTGACTATAGCTCATCCTTACATACCAAAAATCAAGATATTCTCATTATAGTTTACAAAAAATTTTAAAATATAATTCCCCCCAAATTAAAAGTAACTAAGCTGTTTGTATCTTAATGTATAATTATTCAGTAATAATAATACAATAATGATGATAAAGCGTAAGTACATTACTGCAATAAAAGCATAAATACTTAAAATTTAAGTATTCTTGGCATACAAATGATGTTTTAGTATATACTACCCAAGTAATATAATAAAATTAGCAAGAAATGAGGAGGTATATTATGTCTGACAAATAAATATAAAATTGAGATATTTTTAAAAAATACCTTTAGATATTTTTTAAAAAATTTTTAAAGATTTTATTTATTATTTTTAGAGAGAGGAGAAGGTAGAGACAGGCAGAGAGTGAGAGAGACATCCATGTATGGCTGCCTTTCACCTCCAGCTACCGAACTGGCTGGAGACTCGGCCTGCAGCCTGGGTATGTGCCCTGTCTGGGAATCAAACCAGCGACCCTTGGGTTCGCAGGCCGGCGCCTTATCCACTGTGCCATCAGCCAGGGCATATTTAGATATTTTTTAAAAATATTTTTTAAATGTGAAAGAACACTGAACACTCCCTGGAAAAACAACATTATATATTTCTGTCATGATTTGAGGTATCTTACACAAATAACACCATAAAATAGGAAAATAAAAATACAAGTTAACTTCCTGCAATCTGAGCAACAAAAAAAGAACATGGTCAATTCAGTTACAGAAATAACGTTTTCTGACATTCAGAATGAAAAACATCCTACATAGTTGTCTACATAGGGGACCAATGAGTAACTACTATGGCAATGCCCTCAACAACATCCTTACAGTAAATGCATCAGCAGGTTTTAAATAGCAATTTATTAATGACGACCCTCAATTTTAACCAAATGAGTAATAGAAACAATAACTGCAATTCTTCTGGAAGCAAAGAAAATAAAGCCCTCTGATAATCTTAACTAATCCAAGTAGAAAACCTAGAATAAAAAAAGAAGGTGGACAGAATCACTTGTCTATCATACAACCTTCAAATTATTCTCTAGATTGCACCTTGCTTGGCTCTGCCAAGGATTAGGCTAGGAAAGAAGCTATGACTGGATCATTACTAATCCATTCTCCATACTATAAGAATAAAAACCCAAACCATACACCCTATATATTCTGGATTACATTGTTGTTCCTAGGCCAGGAAATTTAGTATTATTATATTCATTTATATGTGAGGTGCTAACACTAGTAAGAACTTAAATTCATCTTTGATACTAATTATTACCAAAAATTAAGATTAAAAATTAAGAAAAGGGAACAGTAAAATTATCCTTTAAAATTAAATAATTTTTTTTATGAAATAAGGCATGAAACAGTATAAAAGAAAACTTAGAAAATGTAATGATAATTTGGGCACATTTCCATTTCTTACAATTAAAAAATTAGGCATTAATTTCCAAAGACATGCTCTAGAGTCATTAGCAGACTTTACCATATTCTTATATTATAGCATTCCTTCACATCTTAGCTTTTATAGTATAAGATTTAGTGATTAAGAAAAAGGGCTTTAAAGTCAGACAGGCTTAGTGGTTATAAAATCTTAGCCAAATCATTGACCTCTAAAGATGTCATTTTCACATTTTAAAAATGAAGATGTTTCTGCCTGTCAGAGACTAGATGTGATTAAATCAGATAATTTATGTAAAGTGCTAAGCAGAGAGCCCACCACATAGTATTCTTTCAAGTAACTGGGCCATATACTCATTTTAAAAGTATTATGTGGTAATTAATAATTTATAATAAAGTCCATAGTAATACACTAAAACTTTAAATTTGATTAATAGCATTTCATGTTACCTAGTTCTTTAGAACAGGTTAAAATAAACTTCACGAGTGTCTGTTTCTCCCCCAACTAATTCTTATTAGTTTGCTAGAACATTTTTACTCCAGGCCATGGCCAAAGTTATTTATTTCAATTTCACATTAAAACAATTATCATTTTGAAATTAATATATATTTATGATTAGTAACACAATTCTCCTTTGAGGAAAACACTGTACTGGTAAATATGACTTTCGTCATCTTGATGACTACACTATACCATACTGAATTGCCTGGTGAGAAAATTATTTCCATTTCAATTCTCTGTCAGCCCTCCTATGAAAAAATAAATCTTAGTTTGATGCTGGAAGTCTTTACTGGCTATCATTTATAAAGTTATCTTTACACTTTATATATAGTATATATATATACACTATACTTTATATATCTTATACTGTAACTTAGCCTCTGTGCTTCTAGAGACTAAAAACTTTAATAAATATGTCATTTTTATTGAACTTACTTTTATTATCTTCAATTTTGGCAAGTGATACTAATTTTCCTCTTACATTAAAGGCAATTTTTTTGTGTTTAAATAAATTTAGTCAAAAATGTAGATCACAATTCTTGTAAAGTCAAGAAATGTTGGACTTCCAGTCAAGATGGAGGGCTAGGTAAACACACTTCATCTCCTCCCCCAACCACAGAAAGAATTAGAACTAGACCTCAAAACAAATAGCACCTAGAAACATCAGAAAATCGAGTGGTATATAAGTCCAACAACCAAGGTTTTAAAAAAGCCACATTCATCCAGATGGGTTAGAGAGGTAGAGATGCAGAGATGGACGGAGAGGCATGGAAACACAGTGTGGCACAGAGAGGTGGAATAGTAGAACAGGCAGCACCACATTCATGTGTGGTGGTTAAAAATCAGGAGGGATACTTTGGGAGTTAGTCCCAGCCCCAGACCAGACTACAAGCCCAGGGTTCCAGCACCAGGAAGATAAATCCCCATAATTTTTCTTTCTTTCTTTCTTTTTCAATATTTTCAGACTGAGGAGAAGAGAGGGAGAAAAACATCAATTGGTTGCCTCTCACATGACCTAAACTGGGGACCTGTGCCTCTTTTTTCCATTTTTATTGTCTATTCCCACATTATACAAATAATCCATGCTCATGGCAAGAAGAAATAAAAGAGAGAATTACAAAAGTGTAAACTAACAAAAATCACCCCTAACCTTGACCCATACCGACTATCACTCCTAATAAGTTCATGTTCCCTTCCAGCCTTTTTTTTTTTTTTGCACTTATATAATACTGGAAATGTACAGTGCATTACTTTTTACATTCCACTTTCTACCATTAATGTTATCATAATTTCTCCCAAGTTATCAAAGATGTTCAGATAACACTTTTTTTTTTAAGATTTTATTTATTATCTTCAGAGAGAGGGGAAGGAAGGGAGGCAGAGAGAGAGAGAAACAGCCATGTCTGTGTTGCCTTTCACCTGCCTCCAGCTAAGGCCCTGGCTGGAGACCTGGCTTGCAACCTGGTTATATGCCCTGGCTGGGAATTGAACCAGTGACCTTTGGGTTCGCAGGCTGGCACCTTATCCACTGTGCCACCAGCCAGGAGATAACACTATTTTTTTTTTTTTTAAATTTTATTGTTGTTGTATTACATCCATCCCCTTTTTGCTCCCCTCTGTCCCCCCACCCACCCACCCATTCCCCCCAAAGTCAATCCCACTTTTTTAAATGTCACCTTTTAAGTCACAGTGTATGCTTCAAGCCTTAAATTGCAGAGTGTTCTGAAATGCTCTGGCCTAGAAGGGCTGCACACCCCACTGGGTGTGCAGTGAAACAGTACCGGCTATGGCTGGGGGTGACCATGCCTCTCTCTTCTCCACACAGTAAGCTGCACTTGTGCTGCACTCCAGCATCAATTTCCTCAACGTGAGTGGTTTGCTTTCAGTTTCTTGAATGTCTTGTCTAAGCAGGGCATCATGGGGCTCAAGAAGTGACATGGTCCCAAATAGAGATGGACTTCAGTCTCATAGGAAATGAGATGCCATATCTGAAAGTACCCTGTCCCAGAGGGGACCACTTTGAGGGCATAAGACTTGCACTGTAAGAAATGTTTAAGATCTCGGGGCCCCATGGTCTAGTGTCCAGCTGATACAGATAGATATGAAGATGACTGAAGTCTCCCATGGCAACTCTGCAACTGCAGATCCATTTGGGACTGCATAATCCAGGCTATCCCTGAGAACACCTCTCACATACATGGAAGAGCAGTCACAACACTCCCAGGTGTCATAACCGATGGTGGAAAAAGTTGATAGTGTGGGAAGGCTGGGAAGGCGCAGATGTCTGAGGATTTCTGAACATGGCTTGGGGCAACAGATGACTGCAGCCACAAGACCACTCCTGCTCAGCACAGAGGGAAATACTCTAAATCCCCATAATTTCTAGCTGTGGGTGGAAGAAACTGCAGGATTTTCTCCATAAAGGGCTCACACAAGCTTAAAACATGCAGACCTACCCACTCTGCAATTCGGCACCAGGGCAACAACTAGAAGGGCAACAGTCGCACAGGCCAAGTACCAGGCAAACCTCCAGAGGTTAGACAGTGGCACTGTCTCCTCTACCACCCTCTGCCACACATACACACAACACACACACACACGGCCACAAAGCAGTGAAGCAAGTTACCCCTCCCTGGCAAATACCTAAGGCTCTGCCCTACACAATTTACAGCTGCCTTTTCTACAATAGACTGTGCTACTAAGATAGGGAGTCAAAACACCTCTATCTAGTACACAGAAACAAACAGGGAAGCTGCCAAATTGAGGAGACAAAGAAATATGGTCCAAATAACAGAACAAAACAAAACCCTTGAAAAAGAACTAAACAAAACAGAGATAACCATCCTATCAGATACAGAGTTCAAAACAGTGATAATAAGGAGGCTCAAAGAACTCATTGAGTACAGCAACAAAATAAACAAAACCCAGGAAGAAATGAAGGTTACACTAAGAAAAATAACAAAAAATATAAAGGGAACCAACAGTGAAGGAAATGAGGCTGGGATACAAATAAATGATTTAGAACATAAGGAAGAAATAAGCATTCAACCAGTACAGCGAGAAGAAAAAAGAAGTCAAAGGAACAGGCCAGTACAAGGTACCTCTGGGACATCTCCAAACGTGCCAACATCTGAATCACAGGGATGCCAGAAGGAGAGAAGAAAGAGCAAGAAATGGAAAAATTATTTGAAAAAATAATGAAAGAAAACTTCACTAATTTGGTTACGGAAACAGACAGTCCAGCTACCACAGAGAGGCTCAAACAAGTTGGACCCAAAGAGGGCCACACCAAGACACATCATAATTACAATGCCAATTGTTAAAGATAAAGAGAGAATCTTAAAAGCAACAAGAGAAAAGAAAAGAGTTACATACAAAGGAGTTCCTATAAGACTATCAGCTGATTTCTCAAAACGTATTTTGCAGGCAAGAATAGACTGGTAAGAAATGTTCAAAGTGATAAAAAGCAAAGACCTACAACGAAGATTCTTCTATCCAGCAAAGCTATCATTTAGAATGGAAGGGGAGATAAAGTGCTTCCCAGACAAGGTAAAGCTAAAGGAGTTCATCATTACTAAACCATTATTACATAAAATATTAAAGGTGCATATTTAAAAAAAAGAAGTAGATCAAAACTATAAACATTAAAATGGCAACAAATTCACAACTATTAATAATTGAATACAAAAAAAACAAACTAAGCAAACAACAAAAACAGGAACAGAATCATAGACATGGAGACCAAATGGAGGGTTATCAGCTGGGCGTGGGAAGGAGGAACATGGAGGAAAAGGTACAGGGATTAAGAAGCATAATTGAGCCCTGGCTGGTGTGGCTCACTGGATTGAGCATCAGCCTGCAAACCCAAGGGTCACCAGTTCCATTCATAGTCAGGGCACATGCCCAGGTTGCAGGCCAGGTCCCTAGCTGGAGGCACACAAAGGGCAATCATACATTGATGTTTCTCTCCCTTTCTTCCTCCCTCCTTTTCCCCTTACCTCCTTTCCTGTCTCTCTCAAAATAATTAATAAAATCTCTTTAAAAAAAAAAAAGGCAGCATAATTGATAGGTACAAAATAGACAGGGGAAGCTATGAACAGTATAGTAAATGAAGAAGCCAAAGAACTTACATGCACAATCCATGGACATGAACTAAGGGCGTACTGCTGGATGAAAGGAGGGTACTGGGCAGAGAAGTGCAAAGAGAAAAATTGGGACAAGTGTAATAGCAAAATCAATAAAATACATTAAAAAAATCAAAAAGAAAAGCTCAGAAAGAGAGAGAAACATCATATCAATGACTGAGAGAAACATCGATTTGTTGCCTCCTTTACATGCCCTGTAACCTAGGCAGGACTAAACCTGCAACCTAGGTCTGTGCCCTGACAGGGAATCAAAAGGGCAACCTTTTGGTGTACAGGATGACATTCCAACGAACTGAGCCACACCTGCCAGGGTTAAAATTACTACTTTTACTATTTAAAATATTATTACAAATATACTTAATCATATTTATGGCACCAAAACATCCTGCATGCTACATTACTTCACATTCATTCCAGCCTATCTTACGTGGCAAATAATCAATGTTTTGAGAATCTATATTGTAATCCAGAGTACCGCCAAAATTGCTAAAAGGTTAGGGAACACATTCCTAAATCAGTAAAAAATAAATTCTTAAATACAATGTTAGAAAACAAGGGTATCCTGCTAAAAAATCCTGATCTTTTCAAATTTCTAATTCATTTTTAAAAATAAAGCCCTATCTTGTGTTAGAATAATGATTCCCAATTTCCTTATAATTCTATAGCTCATTTAAAGGGACGGAAGAGCTAAACTTACTCTGTCAATTTACTTAACATTTCTAGCTTTATTTATAACACTGGAAAACACCAGTTCCAATTTACCTTCCATAAATGGCATGACAAAAATTCTTTATTGTATGGTAAGAAGAGTTGTATAAAGAGAGTTAAAGCTGTTTATCACACGCTCCAAATGCTCTGATTTAGAAGTGAAATTTAAGCCAAGATTTACAAATGCACTTTAAAACACCAGTATTAATAAAAATTAAGCCCCTTCTCATCTTGATAGTAAAATTGACTTGAGCAAAAACAGAACCTGATTCATAGCTGGACCTCAAGCTTATGTAATTCAAAACAATATTTATATTAAATAAAATATGTTGTTTTAACTAGTTTTCTTAAGTTAGGAAGTGGGAGAGGCCATCTTAATTTATTATACTTACTTCAAAAATCAACTTGCAAAAAAAAAAGATCAACTTGCCTTCTAAAGATACCCGGGAACATAAAAAAAAATCTAACAAATCATTCTGCTAACAAATTCTGCTAAAAAGGATATAGTTTAAGTCTCTAAGCTTTCAGAGTTTGAAGCAAATGAAAAGGGTTGTACCAATCAAATTTGAATTAAGTGGATATATTTATAGACCTCTGGAAAAATAAAATAGTTGGTAAACATATAAAAATGAAAATAATTGGTCTACTAACAAACTGTTAATTACTTGATGCAACAGCGTAAGTGGAATAGAATAACTAGACTTGGTGGGTTATACTTATTTACAATAACAAATCAATCAAAAGTAGCCTTTAAAGTCTTTAACCTTCATTTTCCAGGGGAAAACCTATTATTTGAGATAGAGAAAAAGCCCCCAAATAATCCAGTCTGTGCCACAGGCTAATTGTTTAATGCTGGAATAGAAAATAGGACTAAGGGTAGTCAAAGGATTTGCTTTTGCTTTGCTTCTCTTTCAGAGTTCTCCCATCCTCCCCTCTCATTGAAAAGGCTTTAAAACTAGACCCTGGCCAAGAAAAAAATAAAATTACCTCCCTCTGATATTTTCAAAAATTGATCAAGGTTTTCAGAAAGTTTAGTAAAATAAAATGCACATGTGGCTGACTTTAAGGAACCAATCTAAAATTAAAGAAATTATATTCATGCAAGACGTTTACACAAAGTAGTTAACTTGTATGGAAGCAATCAAGTAATGCTAAAAGTAAAAAACTATTCCCAATCTTGGGAGAAATAGATATTTAATATAAGAGAGATATAAAATGGGTCAGTCAGGTTCTGAGAAAACTTAAAAAATATTTTGTTATTTTCTCCTATTTTAAGCCATCACATAAATAAAAAATAATATGCTTTTAAGCTGTGACTCAAAAATAAAACATTAAGTAGGGAAGATGAGATGAACAAAGGGAAAAAATATAAAGGTACAAAGACATAAAAACATTAAAATTAGAATTTATATTAGTGTAGCAGTAGGCAAAAAAATCTTTTGGTTATTACTGACGCCATATAATGAATTAGAAGCAACATATTACACTATCATACAATAAAATTATTTTAAACATACAAGACACCTAGAAACTATGACTAACAATTACTGGTATTGTATTTACATGGTAGACAATTAGATACCCATGCCATTAAGGAACCCTTGAATCCATTAAAAGCTATGAATTATAACCCAGCATCAATACCTATACTTAGTATGTTCAGTTGTTCCAAGGGTTTTACATTTTTAGCTGTGGCAACATATCAACTCTCTCCAAAGAAGTAGGCAGAAAAGGAGTACCTTAATAAGAGCTAACATTCATCTCTCAAAAATATTCTCAGTTCTTATTCTATGTAATACTTTAATGCATAAAAGGCACATTTAATCAATGATATTTTGTACATTTAACTACTTCCAATGTAGATCTAGCTGCTTTTGCTGTATTTAACCTTCTCAATAACCATCTCGCTAACTTCCTTTTTTATTTTATTTTTTTAAGATTTTATGCATTATTTTCAGAGAGAAGGGCAGGGAGGAAGAAAGAATGGGAGAGAAGCATCAATGGATGGTTGCCTTTCACCTGCTTCTAGCTATGGATCTGGCTGGAGACCTGGCTTGCAACCTGGTTATGTGCCCTGGCTGGGAATTGAACCAGCGATCTTTGGGCTTGCAGGCTGGTGCCAATCCACTGAGCCACACCAGCCAGGGAATTTCCTAACTTCAAAAACATCAATTAATCTTCTGTCAGTAGAAAAACTGTAAACTGGCCTTGTCCCACCCTCAGCTTTCACAAATCCTCAGCACAAGTCAAACTCTTATACTAACCACTAAGCCCTAAGAGTTCTTCATTTTCAACTGTCACTATAATTTTGCCCACTCTCTTCCCTGGGTCACAAAGCTAAACATCCTTTCGATTAGAAGTCACATCCATCTCTCAAGCCATGGTTAACTTTCCCCTCACCTACAAGGCAAGTCTGGAGGAGTACAGGTCTAAGAGATTTCTATCATCCGTAAGTTACAAGAGAAGAGACTTACTTGAAATAATGTGTGGTAAAACTGGTGGTTTAATATATTACTTAAATATGGCTCCTGAGAAATTCAATTTTTATGCCTTTTTAAACAGTAATGTGCCCTGACTGGTATGGCTCAGTGGGTTGGGTATCGTCCCAACTGAAATGTCGCCAGTTAGATTCCAGATCAGAGCACACGCCTGGGTTGTGGGTCAGGTCCTCAGGATAGGGAACGTGTGAGAGACAACCAATAAATGTTTCTCTCATACATCAATGTTTCTTTCCCTCTTTTTCTCCTTCCCTTCCCCTCTCTCTAAAAATAAACAAAATTTTTATTTCCGAAAAAAGGGGTACAAACTTGGAAATCAGGATATTGGGTTCAAATTTGGATTTCAAACTGTTCGATTCATTAGTCATGTAACTGCTGGATTTCTTGTGGCTTAAGTTTTCTTGTCTATAAAATGTAGACAATAATACTTACCACATAACATGGTTTTAAATATTAAAAGTGACAATATATGCAAACATCTTAGGATGGCACTTGACACGTAGGAAGCATTCAAAATGTTAACTTATAAATAAAAATCTAAAGACAAGATACATAACAGGATTTGTCAACCTTGACACTACTATTTGGGGCCAGATAATTCTTTGCTGTGGGGGGCTTTGTGTTTTGTAGGACTTTTTAAAAGTATATTTTATTGATTAGCTGTTACAGTTGTCCCACTTTCTTTTTCTTTTGCTCCCCTCTACCCAGGACCCCACCTCTCTCCTGCAACCTCACCCCACCCTAATTCATGCATGGGTTGTGCATATATGTTCCCTGATTTCACCCTTTCCTATATTATTCTTAACTTCCCCCTGTCTATCTGTACCCACCAATTATCTTTCCTAATCCCTGCACCATTTCCTCATTTCTACCCCTTCCCCATCCTAGCTGATAACATTCCAAATGATGGTCCCCAATACCAATGACTCTGATCCTATTCTGGTTTGCTTAGTTAGTTTTTGTTTTTATTTTTTTAGGTTCTGTTATTGATAGTTGTGATTTCATTGTCATTATAATGTTTGTAGATTTACTCCTTTTTATCTTAAGTTCCTTTAACACTTCATATAATAATGGCTTTGTGATGGTGAACTCCTTTAGCTTTACCTTGTCTGGAAAGCACTTTATTTATCTGCCCTTCCATTCTAAGTGATAGTTTGCTGGATAGAGTAATCTAGGTTGTAGGTCCTTGCTTTTTATCACTTTGAATACTTCTTGCCAAGCCCTTCTTGCCTGCAAAGTTTCTTTTGAGAAATCAGCTGGAAGTCTTATAGATACCCTTTGTAGGTAACCCTTCTTTTCTCTTGATGCTTTTAAGATTCTCTCTTAATCTTTAATCTTTGGCATTTTAATTATGATGTGTCCTGATGTAGTCCGCTTTGAGTCTAGCTTGTTTGGGACTCTCTGTGCTTCCTATACTTGTATATCTATTTCCTTCACCGAATTTGGGAAGTTTTCCTTCATTATTTTTTCAAGTAGTTTTTCCAATTCTTGCTCTTCCTCTTCTCCTTCTGGCACCCCCATGATTTGGATCTTGACATGTTTAAAGTTGTCCCAGAGTTCCTAGGCCTCACCTCATTTTTTTTCAATTCTTGTTTCTTTATTCTGCACTGGCTGACTGTTTATTTCTTCCTTATGTTCCAAATCATTGATATGAACACCAGTTTCCTTCCCTTCCACATTAATTTCATATGGATTTTCCTTCATTTCACTTAGCCTAGTCTTCGTCTCTTACCTTCTGCATTTGCTGTACTCAAACATATCTGTCAAGTCTGCGAGCATTTTTATTGCCAGTGTTTTAAACTGTACATCTGTTAGGTTGGCTAGCTCCTCGTGGCTTAGTTCTCCCACTGGAACCTTGATCTGTTTCCTCTTTTGGGCCATACTTCCCTGTCTCCTCCACCGGTCAGGCTCCTGTGTGCCTCTGTGTCTTAGAGCTACTGCACTTGTTACATTGTAAGGGGTGGAGCCTTAGGTATTCGTAAGTCTTTGGCGACCCATTTCACCATGTTGTTTGTGATGCTGTATGTGAGAAAGGGATCTGAGAGGGAACAATGCTGTTGTTGAAAAAGGGCACTCACCCTTTTTCCAAGCACCTCTCCAGTTTCCTGCATGGGACTGGCACCTCTAGCTGTTGCCCTGGCCATGGGTCCCAGAGTGGGTGGGACTGTGGACATTCCAGTACCATGGGGGCCTCTAAATAAATGAACTCTGCTGAGAGATCGGCAGTTTCTTCCTCCCCCCCAATCCCCACTGGTTTTCACAGTCAGAAACAATATGGCTTTATTTTTCCCTGCCCCCACCCCCAATCTCCCCACCAGCACTTGAACCATGGGCCTTGTGGCATCTGGTGCCTGGAGCACTCCCTAGGTGCCCTACATTTTTTTATGTGTGACTACACTTCCTGCCAGTGGGCCACAGGTGCCATCCCACCGTAACTGCCATACCACCATACCATGACACCAAATTGCATCCCCTCTGTCCCAATTCTGCCCCTTCTACCTGTCTGGATGAATATTTCTTCTTTATTGGACTTCCATGCAGCTCAATTATCTGGAATTTCTGGTTGTCACTAGTTTTGAGGTAGCTGTAGTCATTCTTCGATGTGGAGGGAAACACAGTCCATCTACCTATGCCTTCATCTGGCTGGAAGTCCTGCAGAATTTTTGATAGCACCCCCGGCCTCTACACACTAGATGCCAATAACACACATGTGCATGTATGCATAAAGAGACACATACCCCAGCTCTGAAGAACAAAAATGTATCCTAATTTTGTTAAACTACCAGTTAGAACCACTGGTATGCACTAAAAGGCAAAGGTAGCAACCAAAAGATATTACCATAGGTTCAAATGTGCAGATATCAATAAATGGAAAGGTTCTAACACTGAACTGAGGAGTTTAAAACTTAATCTCTTAGATTATAAAATTCCTATGTAGATTTTCAGAGGTGATCTTGTGATCTTGCTCACCTATATACCAGATCTAATAGCTTGGAGAGAGACTGATGGTCACAAACAAAGCAGTTGTCTATTGGGTACAAGTTATATAAATAACAAAATAATGGTCAAGCCTTAAAAAATTAAAGAAAATCTTTACAAAGATGTCTCTATCTGCTGGGTAGGAAAAATGATAGCATATTGAAAATAAATGATATGTGGCCAGTCATATAACTGGAGGTGTATAATAGTTAGTTAAAGATACACATTTTAGAAACGTATTTAACAATTGTTTACTGAATGTTAATCACAAAGAGAGTTGTGTCAGGAGCTTGAAAGAATTTCAGAGATGAGACAAAGATGACTAAGATTAATTTCTTCCTTCAAAGATGTTTTCAGTTTAATAGGGGAAACAGATCAGCACATAAAAAAGACACAAAAGTAAATCCAGGATGAAGGGAGCTCAGTATTCAGTATCAAGAGATGGAGACAGCCTCAAGGTTTCAAATCAGAACACTGATGTTCTGTAGATGCTACTTAAAATTTAGATTAAGATTTATGTACAGGTTTTGATGTAAGTATAAATTTTTTTTTTTTTTTTAAGATTTTATTTATTATTTTTAGAGAGAGGGGAAGGAAAGGAGCAAGAGAGGGATAGAGACATCAATGTATGGTTGCCTCTCACCTGCCTCCAGCTACAGACCTGGCTGGAGACCTGGCTTGCAACCTGGTTATATGCCCTGGCTGGGAATCGAACCAGCGACCTTTGGGTTCGCAGGTTGGTGCTCAATCCACTAAACCACATCAACCAGGGCAAGTATAAATGTTTTTAATGAAAAATATAAACATGCAATAGGTATTAGTCAAGTAAATAGTTGGCTATTAACTTCTTAAATAATATAACTTTCTCTAATAATATCAATGGATTATGACTTTTTACCTTATTTTTCTAAAATATTTGGGGGAAGATTGGCTAGAAGGATGGACAAAAGGAAAATTCACCAAGAACACCTGGTGTTAGAAAAGAAAAATGATGGTTTGACTAAATCAAAATTGCACAATAGGAATCATATTCTCAAGTCCAAATTAAAAGTACTGTGCAGATATGTGTTCCAAAACCCGATAACATGACTCAAAAAACAAGTACACCTTTATATAAAATAATCCAGTTCTAAAAGAGAGCAGAAACATGGAAGGGGTGGTAAAGCCTAGAGATTAAGGATAGGCAAGTAACCACACCTTTGGGAGCAGATTGTGTAAGGTAGGTCACTGCATTTCCAGTAGTCCTCCAACCCAATTTACTCTAATAGCCTCAACAAAATGGGTACCATCTACCTGAAAGATTCCTAGAATTCTGCTAATCCTTGACTTCAAGATCTAGTCATAACCATAAATAGTTAAGCCAAAGCAAACAATCACCACCAGGTGGTGCTAAATCAAAGCCTGTCCCAGAATGGATTTGGCTAGGCCCACACCTTGCCATACCCCTTACCTACTGCAGCTGGCTGTGCAGGTTGCCCCATGGTTTCATTTGTTTCATTCATCTACCAATAAAGTAACCTCATATTTTATGTAGCTGAAACTCTTGGACCCATGTAGCATATTATAGCAAGGGAGGAGAGGTTACTGTAATATACATTTGGGGGAAGGGGCAGGGTCACGGCTTGAGTTTATTTAGGACTAGTTACAGAATAATTTTTTAAATGCTTTTGCTTTAATGCTATACTTCATTAATATAAACTCAGATAAAGTCTTTAAAATAATCAGGAAATCATAAACAAGAATGCAGTGTACAAAAAGTTCTGGCTAATCAAGCCTTTAAATAATTAAATATAAAAACAATTAATGCTTCTAGGCTTTCCCACACGGCTCTACTAATGAACCATGCATGACCTTCAACAGGAATGAAAGGGTGTAATATCAATGATCCCCTTGAATAAAGTTAAAGAATCCTATAACTTTTATGTCTTTAGAGAATAAAACAGGAGGGCCACAGTAATAAAGATAAATTTTCATTCCCTTTTCCCAATGTAAAAAATTTTTTGAAAGCTTCTCTAAATTCCTTTTGGAATCACCTCAAAATTTTCAGTGTAAGACTTCACGGCAAACTTATCCCTTTCAATCACCACCCTATCCCTACCATTACCACCACCACCACCACCACATTTTAGCACTCACTGCTTATATATTATACCTGTCAAGATCAGATGACTGTATGTTATGTATTCATCTGAACAGAACCACTACACTTACTTACAGGCTATCATCAACCAATTCATTCTCTTGCTAAAATCAAGTCATCCAATTACTCCTTGACTAATCAAGGCTGTTTTGGCTTTTTCTTTTTTCAAAAGGTACTCAACAGCATAAACAGTTCACTTACAAGAAATGGAAAGGGGCTAATCAGCAGAATTATTGTTTTGCTGCTACAATTTGCAGTATTTAAATTTAGTTGCTGATTGGACTGAAAGTTTTATGATATAGCATATGAAACTAGTTTAATACAACTGTGAAGCTGTGAAGCTGTATTGTCTTGTCATGGCTACATTGGTCTGCTTTGTAGGCTAGACAATTAACACATTTATTTAAAATAAATATGTGTTAAACAAAAGTTTCAGTATACTTTCCCTCATACATTGATTGGTTTTATAAGCTAAGGCAACATGTTCTTAATGCCTCAAGTCAGTAACTATGTGCACACACACACGTTTGTTACATGTATATAAAAACTACAACTATGGCCCTGGCTGGTGGCACAGTGGATAAGGCGCCCGCCTGCAAACCCAAATGTCGCTGGTTTGATTCTGAGCCAGGGCACAGGTTGCAAGCCAGATCTCCAGCCAGGTCTGTAGCTGGAGGCAGGTGAAAGGGAGCCATACATTGATGTCTCTCTCCCTCTCTGATTCCCTCCCTTCCCCTCTCTCCAAAACGTAGATAAAGAAAGTCTTTTAAAAAAGAAGGGGAGGAACATTAATAGGTTGCCACTTGCATGTCCCCAACCAGGGACCTGGCCAGCAACCTAGGCATGTGTCCTGATGGGGAACTGAATCTGTGACCTTTCCATTTGTGGGACAACGCCCAATCCACTGAGTCACACCAATTCAGGCATGGATTTTTAATCTACATTTATTTTGGTTCCTAAACAACAATAAACCAAAATGAAATTATTTAATTATTGGATTACTATTTAAGAAAATATGGATTATCCAAAATGAATATGCGTTTTAAATATGTTGCCCCTCATGTAATAAAACAGTGGACACTATATTTCTAAAATGGGTAGTATTTCAATTACAAGAACAATTCTGGGTGCACACAAACTGTAAAATAAAATTATTATCCACCAGTATTGTTACTCTTATCTATGTAGAGTTTGAGAAAGAATATTTTAAAAGGTAACTAGCTAACAAAATCTAAACACCAACTAAAACCCTGAATTGTGTTTATTCACTAAAAAATAAGAATTTATGTCAAAACCTTAGAGATGAGATCCAGTCTTCAAATTTGTTACATATGAAAATATGAAAACATGAATAAAAAGGACATATTATTTTGTTGGAAGAAGATATGCTTTTGTATTGAAATTAAGCTTGGCTCTTTTTCTTTTTATTTTTTGAAGCTTGGCTCTTTAAAAATCTTAAAATATAGCCAAATTCTTTATACATTAAGATGATGCTGTTACTAACCATTAAAAAGGACTTATGGAAAGAAAAATATAACAAACACATATAAGTAAGATTAAGACAATTTTGGAATATTTTAACTGCATGCACATACTTTTTATAACACTCCATAGGCATATATTTTGCATGCCAAGACCCATTTGAAAATAAAATTCTATTCAAGATTCTAAAATTATACTTCCATTTGATGGAAATAAATCTGATAGGACCATTTGACATAGACAAACATTTCAGAAAAGCCTTAATTTCACAAATGCAGTGAGAAGGTATATAAATACCAGTACATTTCAAGCCAACTATGCTTAATATCTAAATATGTTATCATTTAAATAATTTTTTAAAGAAGATTCAATGTGGTTATCTATGCTGAAATTCAAGAAAGCAAACTAGAAATACATTAACAACAGAGAACGAATATTCTTTAAAGATGAATATTTCTCAGAGTAGGCACACCTGCCAATATATTAAAATAAGTAAAATCAACTATAAAAGTGATAAATCAAATGCCATGGTAGACTTGACTTCTTGAGACAGCATTTTCAGCCGTCTTTTGTGGCTTTGTTTGGCGCCATAGTCCTTTAAGTTTTGTCTTCATAAAGCCCTAACTAGTTGTAATCATTTGCAGCCTAATTGTGGACATTTATCTGCTTTTCTTATGCATAGAACATAGCTATTAAAGCTGAATGGTGATGGTGTGAAGTATAGGTTAAATTGGGTGAAATTAAAGCAAATTACTCCGGGATGTGGAAATCTGAAAATAGAAACCACCAATGATTTGCAACCCTCTTGATGATCAGCTTCACAGAACCCTAAACGACAAGAAAACTTACATATTTTAAAGTTAACTAGGTTTTCTAAAAAATACTATGTATAAATGTATTTTTAACTACATGCACTTCTTAGTAATGGTGGAAAGATTATTTGTTTAACTCAGCTGCAATGTTAAAAAGAGCTCTCAGGTTTCTATTTTAAATAGTACAGTTCATTTCTTAAATAAGATTTTCTTTCCATCACACACTTTTTTACCTATAAGAGTCCATCCAACTATGTCAAACACAATAGTATGTACATCATAAATTATTTTGCTAAGTTTTAAGCCTGAATAAAAGCATTAATAATGGAGAAAATATAACACTGAAGTTATAGTAATAAAGCAAATTAAAAATGTAAATCATAAATATGTATCTAGGCTTTATATGTGTATGTCATAGGTAAATTTACATGTGTGATTAACATACAGAAAAAAATAGAAGTCTGGAACTAACATTAAAATGCAAGATTTTATTTTAATTTATCTAAAATCTTACTGCTTGATCCACAGATTTGGATAAAAACAATAAAACCATATCCATTTGCACTTTGCTAGACCACAATTTAAACCAGCTTATTTTAAAGCTAGAAAAGTTTTCTAGCAATGAAACTGGTATCGTTCCTTTAATTGAATGTTATGTAGAAAGCATATTTCGGTATCTTCAGAAAGATGAAATTATATGATATGATCCACACCTTCAAGAAACTTATAGTTTAGTTAGAGAAATAAGACAAGCATATGTAACTAATTCATGGCTACATGAAATGGTACCTTAAAAAAAGCTCCTCATCTTAAAGGTAAGAGAGAGCAAAATGGGAGTAAGGGAGTAAGATCACAGAGGATACGGATCTTAGAGAATAACCCTTTGTAGAGGTACAGCAAAAGCAAGGGTGAAATACAAAAAGTACATTTAGAGCACAAAGAACAAATCCATCTGAGGAAAAGTTAGAACAGAAAAGAGAAAATTGAAAAACATATTAATGCTTGGCAATGAAAAGCCTTGAGTACTAGCCAGAAAATAAAATTTCCAAGGAAGGCATGAATGTTTTACAAGAGGTAGTAACATAATTAAAGGCAGTGACTCACAAGCAATGATACATCTAATTTCTCTATGTCTATATATCACCAGTAAATGTGATATGCCAAAGATGTGGTCCTCCGTAATATTAGATTATCCCTATATTCTAGGGGTTCTCCTTTTCTTGCCTCATACCAGGCTATAAAGTTATTGCATCTTACTTATAACTGAATCCTTATGTATTTATTATCTTTCTGTTTTAGAGTCAGCCTGGTACAAAATGTTAATATTCATTATAATATTTAGCTACTGGTAGATTCTTACTTGTGCATATTTTACAATCATAGCAAAAAATACTCATAAGTAATATTACAATGTTAATAAACCTTAAGTAGGAAATTAACAAAATGCACACATTATTTTCTGCTTTGTGAAAAATAGGCATATTTTTCCTTCTATAGTATGGGACCCAAATGCTTGGACATAGTCACTATGGGACATAAGAATGGTTGAAAACCACTACTCTCGAAGGTAAAAACTGGAGAAAAAAAGAGACTAGAATGATGAGTTTCAAAAATCTCCCAGGTTGCAGATGACTCCCAGCCCTCTCCTTGATTCTGGTTCACTAGAGTACTACTTAGGTGCATTTTAAGTAAAATGTGTCCAACGCAGGTGATTCTAGGGTTACACAGATCAGCAGAAAGCTCCAGCAAGAACATATTACTAAGGTCAGTGATTATGTATAAGCGTCTGAACTAAGAAGTGGTAAAAAGAATGAAGTAAAAAAAGAAGAGAAGTATGCTTACAGAAAAGACCAACAGAAGTTGATGACTGATTATCTTTAAACAAAATTATGGATGCCTACTTGGAAAGCTGATAAAAACTTAGACCCACCCCCCGCCCCCAAAAAAAGTCATTTAAAGAACAGGCTTCATTTAACCACTGGCTGGTGGCTCAGTGGATAGGCACCTGCCTGCAAACCCAAAGGTCACTGGTTCGATTCCCAGTCAGGGCACATAACCAGGTTGCAAGCCAGGTCTCCAGCCAGGTCCATAGCTAGAGGTAGGTGAAAGACAACTATACACAGATAGATGTTTCTCTCCCTCTCTTGCTCCCTCCCTGCCCTTCTCTCTAAAATTAATGAATAAAATCTTTTAAATAAATAAATAAAATAAAAATAAACAGAACTACATAAAACTTTTAAAACATAGCATTTAATAAAGTTTTGGATTTATACTATGCCTTTTTTTCCCAGGTAGACACATTTAAAATTTGCACTAACCAATACAGAGCACTATGAGGAGACTTTAACATCAATCTGTTTTAGGTTTGGTAATCCCACAAAGGAACAGATCAGTTTCACTGTCATGAACAATAAACTTCACCACATATTTAATAAAAAGGAAGCATTTTTCTTATGACTTAGTTACAACATTTCATCAGAATTATACTACTTTAACTCATATTAATGGGATGTTTTAAAACATTATTATGAGGTATTACCATGAAAAAATGATATTGTACTTCTCAGTAAAAATTCACAGTAAATAGGTTCCTAAATTTTTTTAAATGTAAAATTTAACAGGAATTTTCTCTCCACTCAAAATTAACAGGATTGCAAATAATGTTCAGGTTTGACACCAGAACATACACATTTGTTGTCACCTCCCAGCCTACCTACCCCCTGCCCCACATTACTTCTTAAGGCTTTTATACCTTCAGGTTAGATCATTCCATCTGCCCACAAAGACTACTCAAGGATTAAGCAGGGTTCAAATAATCTCAAGACCTTTTATTGGAAGGCTAGGCCAAAGTCACTCTTTCTTCCCTGATGGATGTGAACTAAGAATCTCAGGGCCAGTGAGTTGCTGAAAGGCATCTTTGGATAATGTTGATCAACACAGAGGGCAGACACAGAAAGAAATTAAGTCCTTAAGGATAGTTCTGAATCAATTATCAAGCAATAACCTGAAATTATATATTTTATCTGCTCAACAGTACAAACTGATAAGATTTTAAAGCTATTTTGAAATAGAATTTTATTGTAAACTGAAACTATCACAAGTCAGAAATTATGTTTCCTACCATAAGTAAAACATTTTAAAAATGAGTTTCTATCATCACATTTTAAAATTAATGTATCTAATTGGTATAAGCTATCATGGAAAGGGTCCAGGCTTCAGAAATGATCAGTTCTGCCATTGAGTTGCCCAAGGTCATGTAGCTAACAATCTTTCTGACTGTTAGATTCTTCATCTCCAAATAGATATTATCTTTTGAAAAAATTGTGTAGCAAAATCTTTGATTCAAAGAAGGTATACCTGGCTGGTAGCACAGTGGATAAGGCACTGGCCTGCGAACCCAAAGGTCACTGGTTCGATTCCCCAGCCTGGGTACATAACCAGATTGCAAGCCAGGTCTCCAGCCAGCTCTGTAGCTGGACACAGATGAAAGGCAACCATATACTAATGTCTCTCTCCCTCCCTCCTTTCCCCTCTAAAAAATAAATAAATAAATAGAGAGAGAGAGAAAGAGAAAGGGAATAAATAAATAACCTAAGGAAAATCACATACATTGTTAAGAGGAAAAAAAACAAGACTAAACTAAGATACCTGGATGATAGAAGTAGCTGAGGAAAAAGTTTAAGTGACAATTAAAACTGTTTTCAATAAATAAAAACAAATAATGCATACAATGAATAAAAAGAGAAGTATTCCTGCCCTGGCTGGTGGCACAGTGGATAAGGCACCAGCCTGCAAACCCAAAGGTCACTGGTTTGATTCCCCAGTCAGGGCACATAACTAGGTTGCAAGCCAGTCTCCATCCAGGTCTCCATCCAGATCTGTAGCTGGAGGCAGGTGAAAGGCAACCATACATTGATATCTCCCTCCCTCTCTGCCTCTCTCCTTTCCCCTCTCTCTAAAAATAATAAATACAAATAAAAAAAAAAAGTATTTGCAGTAGATAGAAATGGTTAAAAAGAGTAAAAGAAAATTTATAACCGAAAAAAACAACACCTTTAAAAAAACTGTTTGAAAATAAGAAACAAAGTAAAAAATCTAAGTAAAGAGTAAGTTAACTTCTGGATAAATCAATACAAATTAGCCTGAACCCCCCAAAAATAAGACTGAACAAAAATCAACTGTCTGAGGGACCTATTAGACAATATAAAATGGTCCAACATGGATGGAATCCTAGGAAGAGAAAAGAGATGGGAGAGGAAAATACATTTGAAGAATTAATTAGTAAAACTGTACCTTAATTATTGGAAGAGAAATTTACAGAATGAAGAAGTTCAATAAACACCAAGAATAAACTCAAAGAAGTCCATGCAGAGATACACTCAGTGGCAGACACAATAGCAGAGGTAAGACAGTCTCAAAACAGTTGTTGCATTCAAGACCTGAGGACCACAGTGACTTTTATTTTTATTTTTATTGTTTGTTGATCCCTCCTTGCTACATACACATATAAAGAGATAATGTTGAGGCTTATCTTCAGGTGGCTGGCTGATCCCTCTGTTTTGCAGAGATACGTCTAAGGCCAGAAGCAAATCATGCCCTGGAAACTGTGAACAGTAAATACTCAGGAGTGGAAAATCAAGCAGGTCTTCCCCTCAAGTCTGAATCAAAGTTGGTCCAGGAAACTGAAAGCTTCATTCCTGATTACTCTAGAAACATGTAAAACCATAGGCATTTTGACTATCAGAACCTGTATTACTTATGTACACTGATAGGACCCTTAAGAAGTCAAACCAAGAGACAAAGTCCCAACACACACACACATTCCTATGCATAAACACATGCATAGGCCAAAGCAAGGACTTGATCATTTTAGGAAGTGCTGGTTTTCTACCTTTGGACCCAGATGAACAGTAGTGGCTACTTTCAATATTTGGATAATTAAGAAGACCAAAGTTTTGCCAACCTAAAGCAAGCTGCCTTTGAGTTTCATCTGGTTATTAAGAAACAAAACATTCCCAAAGAACTTTTGACTCTCTCCTTTTCTGCCCTAAAAGATTTATATGGAAAAAACCTGCTACAAGAATGGAACCTTAACATAATCATTTAAGAATCAAACAGGAAGACTCCAAGCAAGCAGAAGCATGCTTACTCGATTCCCATTGTCCCTGAGTCACCTAGCAAGAATTTGCCTGTGGGTGCTCTACTCTTCCTCAACTACCTGCAAATTGCTTATTGTCATTTCTGATATCTAAGATACGCCCTACCCTCACCCCCACCTTTTCTCCTTTGTCCAAAATCTCACGTAATATACCTAGTATTGCCTGTCTTTGGAATTTTCATGTTTATGCAAAATCCCCATCACATGTATTAAAATTTAAATTTTCTCCTGTTAAGGTGAAGAGTAAGTCTTAAAAGCAGAAAAAAAAGTTTCAACTAAAGTCTGACTTTTTATCAGAAACTAAGAAGGTCAGAAGAGAGTGCAACATTTTTAAAGCATAGAAAAATAAACCCAAACACCTGTCAACCAAGATTTTTATAAACAGCAAAAATATTCTTAAAGAATACAGCTGAAATAAATATATTTTCAGTTGAAAGAAAATGAAGAGAATTCATTGCCAGCAGCTCTGCACTATAATTAATGCTCAAGAAACATCTTCCAAGTTTAAGGGATATACTAATAGATAGAACCTCATGCACTCAGAAAAAAAGAAGAGAACATCAGGAATGGCAAATAGCTGAATATATACATGCAAGATCATTTTTGTTTCTTTTATGCTCTTGATTTCTTTATAATACAAATATATGTTTAAAGCAAGTTCTTTCTGGGATGTATTAACTAACAAAGAACACGAATACTTTAAAGTGACTAATTTTTTGCCTGGCTGGTGTGGCTCAGTGGATTGTGAGCATCGGTCTGCAAACCCAAGGGTTGCTGGTTCAATTCCCAGTCAGGGCACATTCCCAGGTTGCATGCCAGGCCTTCAGCCAGATCTGTAGCTAGAGCCAGGTGAAAAGCAACCATACACTGATGTTTCTCTCCCATTCTTCCTCCCCTCTTCCCCTCTCTCTAAAAATAATAAAATCTTGAAAAAAGAAAGAAAGAAAGAGAAGTCTAGTTAAAAACCAAGATGAGTATTTTTTTTTTTAATCCTAAGAAATCATCAAGAGACCCCCAACTCCATCCAACTGTGGGCCCATCCTAGCTGCTTCCAGAGTCCTTTCCAGACAACTGGCCTGTCTTGGCTCATTCTATACACATCTCTCAAAGGTTCACAAAACTGCCCTGGTCAGTGTGGCTCAGTTGGTCAGGCATTGTCCTATAAACTGAAAGGTTGCACGTTCAATTCCGGTCAGGGCACATGCCTAGGTTGCAGGTTTAGTCTCTAGTCAGGGCATGGCTTGGGGCAACCAACTGATGTTTCTCTCCTCCCTTTCTCCTCTAAAATAAATAAGTAACTTAAAAAATTTTTAAGATCAGAAACATGTCATCATGCCAGAATTTAAAACAAACAAAAAATGCCCTGGTTGGTGTGGCTCAGTGAATTGACTACCAACCGGCCTGCGAACCCAGGAGTCACTGGTTCAATTCCCAGTCAGGGCACATACCCAGGTTGCGAGCCAGGTCTCCTGCCAGGTCTGTAGCTGGAGGCAGGTGAAAAGCAACCATACACTGATGTTTCTCTCCCTTCTCCCCTTACCCTCTCTCTAAAAATAATTAATAAAATCTTAAAAAAAAAAAATTCAAGATTTACAAACCCCAGATAAGCAGCATCTGGCCTCAATATGCCCCTTACCACTTGCTAAGTAACCTCAAGCACAGCACTAGTGGCAGTCAGCCTTGGTTTGTAGCTTAGCCTCTCCGTGGCACCTGCAAGCCCAGCAAAAGTAGCAGTCATCTGCAGATCACTTTGTAGCTCATGTTGAGTAGCTCCAGGCAGTGCACAGATAGCAGCTGACCTTGGCCTGCGCTTCCTAGGAAGTCTTAGAGCCAGTGCATCCAGTGAACAGTTTCAGACCATGCTGGAGCACCACCCAACCATCACCATCAGTGACACACTCAATAGGCAGACTTGAGACTTGGCAGGCACCAGAACCCTACTGAAAAAAGTCCTGCTCTATAGGGTCAGCCCCAGAACAACAGCTCCTGTTACTGGCCTAGGGGCAAATCCCTCCCATTGACAATAGTAATTAGGGTTCACAATAGGAAGGTGCATACAGCCCACGTGACAGATGGTGCCAACCCTGGAGTGTCCAGATCTGGTAATCAGAGAGACAGTGCACGTATCCTACTGAACACCTGCTACATAAGGCTTGTACCCTTTGCAACAACATGGATGGAACTGGAGAGTATTATGCTTAGTGAAATAAGCCAGTCAGTGAAGGACAAATATCATATGATCTCACCCATTACGGGACAATAATGAGCAAAACAACAAGCAAAACAGAACCAAGTATATGAATACAAGAAATAGGCCTTCAGTGGTCAGGGGGAAAGGGGTTGGGGGAAGGGGGGAGGTAGAGGCAAAGAAGGGGAGCAGCTTAGACAAGAACCTAGTATAAAGGAACCATGGACATGGACAACAGGTGGGATTGACTTTGGGGGGAATGGGTGGGTGGGGAGGGGGACAGAGGGGAGCAAAAAGGGGATGGATTAATACAACAATAAAATTTTTTTAAAAAATTTAAAAAGAATAAAATAAATAAATAAATAAATAAATAAAATGAAATAAAAAAAAGAACACATCTAAAAAAAAAAATAAAACACTGGTTAGAAGGATACACAATGAACTTAGGGGAAACGCAGATAAACTTAATGAGAGCTTCAACAAAAAAGATAGTATAGGTAAACATGGAGATAGAAAACTTAAAAAATAAACAGAAATAAAGAACACAGTAACTAATGAAAAATACAACACAGAGACTCAACAGTGAGGCAGATAAAGCAGAGTTTCAAATCAGAGATTTGGAAGTATACCATATTTATATCAAAGGGTGCCAGTAGGATAAAAGAGAAGGCAAGGAACTGAAAACCTATGTGAAAAAATAATGATGGGAAACTTCCCTAACCTGAAGAAGGAAACAGACGTATAGGTCCAGGAAGTGCAAACAGTCCCCACACCAAAAATATCAAAACTAACATGTCAAAGTTAAAGCGAAAGATCATCTTAAAAGCATCAATAAAAAAGCAATTAGTCACCTATGATGGAGCTCCCATAAGACTGTCAGCTGATTTCTCAACAGAAACATTGCAGACCAGAAGGGACTGATAAGAAATATTCAAACTGATGAAAGCAAGGATCTTCAACCAAGATTACTCTAACCAGCAAAGCTATCATTTTGAATTGAAGGAGAGAAAAATAACTTCCCAGACAAGAAAAAGATAAAGGAACTCATAACCACCAAGCCAGCATTACAAGAACTGTTAAAAGATATTATTTAACAAGAAGAAAAATATTTAAATGAATAATATAATGGCTGTAAATACATATTTATCAATAATTAGTCAAAATGTAAATGGCTTAAATGCTCCAAAAAAAGACATTTGGAGGCTGAGTAGATAATAAATAAGACCCCTACATATTGTCTATAAGAGATTCACTTCAGATTAAAAGATACATACAAACTGAAAGTAAAGAAATGGAAAAAGGTATTTCATGAAAATTTAAATGAAGAATAAAAAAGCTAGGAGCAATACATACACTAGACAAAACGGACTTTAAAGCGAAGGGTGTAACAGAGACGAAGAAGGACCCAACAATTCCACTTCTGGGTATTTATCTGAAGAAAGCCAAAACACTAAATTGAAAAGACATATGTTCACTGCAGTATTATTTACAATACTGCAAGCCAAGATATGAAAGCAGCCTACATGTTCATCAATAGATAAATAGATACACAAGGGTGGTACATATATACAAGGGAATATGACTCAGCCATAAAAAAATGAATGAAATAATTCCATCTGCAACAACATGAACAGACCTAGAGATATTGTTCTGAATGAAGTAATTCAGACAGAGCAAGACAAATGTTGGATGATTTAATTTATATGTGAAATCTAAAAAGACAAAATAAATGAAAACACAGAACAGAAAGATTCAGCAATACAGATTTTGATAGTTGCTAATCAAAGAGGATTGAGGGAGATGGGTGAAAAAAGTGAAGGAATTAAGAAACACAAATTGGTAGTTACAGAATAGTCATGGGGTTGTAAAGTATAGCATAAGGAATAAATCAGTAATATAGAATGGGACAAAAATAGGTTTACATTTGTGAGTACATGAAACATGGTTTATCCCTGTATTATTATCTGTTATTGTATTATTTTTCATACCAACAATGGGAAACCTACTTTTGCCCTACACTGTATTTTAATAACCATATATGGTATCAGATAGATAGGAGATTTATTGGAGTAATCCCTTCATAACTTAGATAATATCTAATTCCTGGGTTGCATACCTCAAAGTAACATTATTATGTTACTTTCAAAAAAAAGAAAAATTATCAAATATTCAAAAAATGCAGAGAAAGAGAAACAGAGGAACAAAACAGAGAAGCAACAAACAGAACATAAATATAAGTATACAAATCTAAACCTATTAAGCACATTAAACAATGTACTTTAAAAGTTACAATCAAAATTGATAATAAATTAGAACATAACTAGACATTGTGCACAAAAGATGTACTTTAAATATAAAGACATTGATAGGTTCATAGTAAACCGGTGGAAAGCAATAAGCATAAGACAGCTATAGTGGCTATGTTAATATCAGATAAAGTTGATTTCAAAATAAAAGTATTACCAGAGATAGAGAGATTACTCTATAATGACTTAAAAATAAATTCATCAGGAAGGAGTAATATTCATATGCGTATGTTCCTTACGAGAGATCTTCAGAATCTAAGAAACCAAAACTAGCAGATTCAAGGATGAAATAAACAATTCCAAAACTAAGATTTAGGGATTTTAATACCCCTATCTTAACTAAACTGATAGAACTAGACAATTAAAGTAAGTAAAGACACAGAAGATATTTAAAAATGCTACCAATCATCTCAACTATAGAATAATATACCCAATAGTAACAGAATACACATTCTTTTCAAGATGATATAGTTCCTTGGTCACAGACAATACACTGAGACAAAAATCACTCTCGCCCTGGCTGATGGCTCAGTGGATAGGTGCTAGCCTGCGAACCCAAAGGTTGCTGTCTGGTTCGATTCCCCAGTCAGGGCACATAACCAAGTTGCAAGCCAGGTCTCCAGCCAGGTCCTTAGCTGGAGGCAGGTGAAAGGCAACCATACATTGATGCTTCTCTCCCTTTCTTCATCCCTTCCTGCCCTTCTCTCTGAAAATAATAAATGAAATTTTTAAAAAAATCACTCTCAATAAATTTAAAAAGACTAAAGTCACATAGAATATGATCCCTAACCACAAAGAAATTAAGTCAGAAGTCAATAACATTTAGAATATTAAGTAAATGCCAAACATTTAGAAACATGGGGACTTAAGAATTCATGAATGAGTCTAAAAAGAAGTCACAAGAAAAAATAAGAAAGCATTTCCAAATTATAATAAAAATACATTTCAAAATGTGTGGGATGCAGTTAAATGCAATACTTAGAGGAAAGTTTGTAACTTTAAATAATTACATTAGAAAAGGTCTAAAATATGAAGTTTTCATTGTAAGAAACTGGCGGGGAGGAAACACAATAAACCCACATAAATGGAAGAAAACTGGTTAAATAGGAGCTGCACAAATAAAGAAGAATCAATGAAAATCTATTTGAAAAAATAATGAAAGAAAACTTCCCTAATTTGGGGAAGGAAATAGACATACAAGTCCAGGAAGCAATGAGTCCCAAAAAAGATGAATGCAAAGAGGCCCACCCCAAGACACCTCATAATTAAAATGCCAAAGATTACAGATAAAGAGAGACTCTTAAAAGCAGCAAGAGAAAATAAGTTAGTTACCCACAGGGAGTTGCCGTTAAAGACTGTCAGCTGATTTCTCAAAAGGAACTTTGCAGGCTACAAGGGATTGGCAAGAAATATTCAAAGTCATGAAAAGCAGGGACTTAGAGCCAATACTATTCTACCCAGCAAGGCTATCATTTAGGATCAAAGGGCAGATAAAGGGCTTCCCAGACAAGAAAAAACTAAAGGAGTTCATCATCACAAAGCTATCAATCTATGAAATGTTAAAGGGACTTAAGGAAAAGAAGATGATCAAAACTATGAACAATAAAATGGCAATAAATACATATCTATCAACAACTGAATCTAAAAAACTAAGCAAACAAGAAGGACAAAGACAATTCATACAAAGAGCATTTTAATGGTTGTGAGAGGGAAGTGGAGTCTGGGGAAATGGGTGAAAAGGTGAGAGGATTAAGGAGCACAAATAGTCAATCACAGAATAGCCATGGGGATGTAAAGTACATCAAAGGAAAGGGAGTTGCCAAAGAACTTCTATGCATGATCCATGAACATGAACAAAGAAGTGAGGACTGTCTGAGTCAGTGGGGGCAAAGGGGGAAAACTGAGACAACTGTAATAGCATAATCAATAGTTAAAAAAATAAAATAAACATATCTTTGAGTGAGGATTAATAAATAAATAAAATTAAAAGACAGAAGTTGTTAAAAAAATACATAATACTGATGAAGGTTTTCAAACTTTCTTTAACAGGAAAGTTTTTGAAACAAGTATGTGCAATGGAGTCCGAATATAAAGAGAGAAGAGTAGAGTTGGTCCTGTTGAACCGAGAAGGCGATGAGGCCTCATTCACATGCCTGTTACTCCTCTGGGACCTCAGTCACCTCCATCACATTCTTATGAAAGCTCACAGGGATATTGTTTGAGAGAACACTTCAGACAAAAATTTATTGGCTGGAAAGTAGTTCATGGTCTGTTATATTAAAAAGTAAGTTTGGGCAAAGGGTAGATAACTGGGACAACTGTAATAGCATTAACAACAAAAGATAAAATATAAAGTGGTTTTTAAAAAAATAAAATATCAACCAATCAAATGAAACATAATGTAAAAAGGATTATTCATCACAAAGTGTATCTATCTTGGTAATGATTGGCTATCATCCAAAAAATCAGCCTATGTAATCCACCATATTAATATCATAAAGAAGAAAAACTAGATGATCATTTCAATAAATGAAAATGACATGCATTTGATAAAATTCAATACCTACTCAGGATCAAAGCCCTCACAGTCAATTAGGAATAGAAAATAACTTCTTCAACCTGATTAAGTGCATATACAAATAACTTACATTATCATTTACAGTAGCAAAAGACAGTAAAAATTTTGGGATAAATTTAATAAAATATGTACAAGACCTGTACACTGTAACCTACAAATATTATTGAGAAAAGACCTACATAAATTGAGACTTACATGGTAGTCACCACTGGTCATTTCAATACTGAGTAAAAATATCAATAAAATTCCAGTAATCTTTTATTATTTCATTTGTAAAAATTAACATGCTGGTTCTAAAATTTATATAGAAAAACCAAAACAATCTTGAAAATGAGTAAAACTGGTAGATCTATACTATCTGATTTCAAGATTGCTACAGCTACAATAATCAAGACAGTGTGATTCTGGTGGAATAGCCAAATAGACCAAAGAAAAAGAATAGAGTCCAGAAATAAACATATACTTGACCCCCCAGTGTGGTAGACTGACTTCTAATGAGGTGCTAAGTTAATTTAATGACAGAAAAGATAGTCTTTCAACAACATTCTAAAACAACTAGATATCAGTAAGAGAGAAAGTTAACTTTAACCCCTTATCTCATGTTGCATGCAAAATCAGAAATAAATGACAGACTAAATGCAAGTGTTAACATTATTAAATTTAATAAAAGCTCTGTGACACTAAATTAGGTAAAAATTTCTTTAAAAGGGCACAAAAATCATTGATCCACTCCAGAAAATGATAAAATACACATCGTAATGAAAAACATAATCAGGAAAACAAAAGGGAAAGCCCTATCTGGGAGAAATTTTGACATAACATATTTAATTAAACAATTTGTATCCAGAATATATAAAGAATTCTTTTAGCTCAAAAAAAGTCAAACAATCCAATTAAATATAGGCAAGACTTGAATACTTAACCAAAGAAGATACAAAAATGGTACATAAGCTCATGAAAAGATGCTCACCACTAGTTATCTGGAAAATAGAAATTAAAGCCACAATGAAAAACCCTCTAGAATGTCTAAAGTTCAAACTGACAATATCAAGTGTTGGAGAGGATGTCCAGTGCCTGGAACAGACATATTCCTGGTGAGAAATCAAAATATTACAGCCATTTCAGAAAACAGTATATAAAGGTAAACACACACTTGCCATAGTCTTCAGCAATCCCAATTCTGGGTATTTATCAACAAAAATTAAAAAAGAAAGAGAAAGAAAAAAGAAGAAAAGAAACATTCACATAAAGACTTGTACACAACTATTCATAAGTGAAACTGGAAACTTGAAATTCAAGCATCTATCAACTAATGAATGGGTAAGCAAATTGTGATGTATCCATATTATCACATTGTTGACTGTTGACCAGCAAATTTTATACAAAAGCTAATGCAAATGCAAACACAAGTTAACTTGTGTAGCAAACTACATCCATCTGTTCCTTAAAGGCTGCAAGGCAGTAAGAAGGGACAAAATACTGTATTAATACATACAATATGGATGAATCTCAAAAACGTTATGTAAAAAAAGTCAAACAAATGACTATGTACCATATGATACTCTACGAAATTCTAAAAACAACAAAGCTATAAATGATAGAAGGCTGGTTAGTGGTTGCCAGAAGACTAGGTTGAGATAGGGGATGGACCACAAAAGAATATGAGGATGCATTTTTGGATAATTAATACATTGTATTTGCTGATTGTGATAGTGTATACATAACTATAAAGAAAATTCATCAAACTATGTTAAAAATGTAAGACTTTATAGCTCAATATCTGGGGAAAACATCAGAAAAAACTGATACATAAAACTCTTTAATAAGGTTTCCTACTTAATTACTGAAGTTCAGCATTATAGGCTCTTAGAAAATTAAGACTGAATTTCACCTATTTTAAAATCTTAATATGGGAGAAGGTTTATCATGATTTGCCAACAATTCATTTCAAATTTCAAAAATTATTTTGGTCTCAGGTTTCTAGAACAAAGTGAAAGGTAATAATTTAAGTTAGTAAAAACTGTAAAAAATATCAATTTATAATATCTGTTTTCACACAGAATGAATAATGAAAATTTGAGGGAAACAATTCACTGGAGGGGGAGCAACATGCTACTCCTAATGATTTATTAACTTTCCTAGATTCCCTTCCCTATATTTTAGAGTTTTTCTAGACTCCTTTTCATGTGCCCTATAGATATGCAATGAAGCTTTTCACAAAGTACTTAAGATATTAAAAGCTGAACATTTCACCAAGATCCTAGATCCAGAGAAATGAAGAGCTTATCACAAAAAAAGCTTTGTATTAAACAAAGAAAACAAAGCATGTTTTTGCAACTTTATTTTCAAGAGACCATTTTGTTTCAGATGTCAAACTCATCAATGCAAAAATGTTGTTTTTCAAAAGCTTTCCTCAATAAAGCAGTTTATTTCTGTGCTATTTAGTTCACTGTATTTTTACAAGCACCAGGCTGAGCAAACCTTGATTGAGAGAAGCCATCTTATGCACATTGCTGTTGTCCCACATCATTCAGAACAAACCTTTTTAGATCGTTAACTACCACAGGAGTGCTGATTACACAGGCACCAGCAATTTCCTAACCAATGACCACCTGAACAATGATGTGTTCAGCTTCTCAGACCCTGCAGCCTTTCAAAGGTGAATCATTTCACAGTTTGGAACTAGATCTCCATAGCAACTTCCCTTTGAGGGTTTTAGAATCACCATCCAGTAATTCTATGATCATCAAGCTCAACCATTCCCAATGGTTCTTTTCACAGCAGATGGAAAAGGAAGCCTTGAAATTTTACAGTCTATTTCAAGTAATTCATCTGGCAGGCTATTAGAATTCAAAATATTTCGACCTTCAATCACAAAGCATGTTATCTGAAACTGTGGTGATCTCAAGTCAAGACAAGCAGACGTTTAAGTCTAATCATCCATGATGAGAAGAGACTGACAAAAACTCTTAATTCAACCACCATCAAAATGCTTATTTTAACTGCATGAAAGTCTTTCAACAGGCAATGAAAACACACCATGGACCATTTTATCACAACCTTCTGTTCAAGGAAAATATGAATTCTGAATATTGACGTGGATCTCTGTGCTTCTTAAGACTGTTTGGAACAAATGTTTCTTAAAAGTCAGCATATAAGGTATTTCAATGCACTATTATTCTCTACTTGCAAAAGCCAGAAACCATAAGCAAATGGTAATAGATTTTGATAAAGTCAGTCAGTTTAATAAAATCAAGTACATTTGGATCACTTAAATTTTGGGCAACTCCTGATGTGCTTAATCAGAAAATAACAGTTCCTCAGGAAGTTAATACCAATTAAGTAGGGAAAGCAGACCTTAAACAAAAACTTTAATTTACAAAAAGTCACTGACTATTCCCCAATTCAACTAATTCACTAATGGTTTAAAAATATACTAGCCCTCTTTCTTTAAAATATTAGATTCAATCACATTAAAAAGCTTTATATTTCAAACTGCTAATAAATGCACTTAAGTTTTTATCCAAACCTCTTCATTCCTGAAAATTCAACTATGCAATAATTCATTAAATAATTTTCAAAATTATATATATAAGCCAAAATATAGGTATTTATTTCAGTATTTATAGGTGTTTAGTGGCATATTACTAATCCAATCAAAACACAGTTCCCAAAGAGGAGCTAAACTAACTTTAAGAATAAACTAAATACTAGTAAAACAATCCAACTACAATCTACAAATCACTAAATCAATTCAAAGCAGATCATAAGCTTTTAAATATCAAAACACAAATATTAACTATTTTTGCATAATCTTAAATATATAATAAAACATGGAAATATACTTGGTTTTCTAAACAAGAAGAGCTAGTGTCTTCATATAGTTAATGACTGTTGAAGCCAATTTTAATTTACAAATCTACCTCCTTCCACAAGTGAACACTATAAACAGCAGTTACAAAGCCTCAGTGCTTTGGAAAAAGACTTAAATTTAATAATTTCATGAGCAAGAATATATATATATTTTTTTTTTCCAAGATTTTATTTCATTATTTTTAGAAAGAGGGGAAGGGAGAGAGGCAGAGAGGGAAAGAAACATCAATGTATGGTTGCGTTTCACCTGCCTCCAGCCACAGACCTGACTGGAGACCTGGTTTGCAACCTGGTTATGTGCCCTGGCTGGGGAATCGAACAAGAATATTTTAATACTCAACATCCTTAAGACAAACTTACAGAGAACATAACACACACTTCATGTGTTCAGTGTTGTTACTTTCTGCGTAAAGTGTGCCACCTAATTTAAACTATCTTTATCTGAACCTATAAAATATGTAATTTCCAATCAAATATATATATTTTGTTTTCTGCTTAATATTTTTAAGATTTATGCTTGGTTTAAATATCTAATCACAAAAAGAGAAGATAGCAAAATTATTTTGTATTGTGGAATCACTTCCCCAAAGCTAGGGCAAACTAGATAAACTCCTGACTTCTGAAAATTAGTACAAGTTTTTAAATAAAAGCAACAAATTTAACAATTATTTCAAAGACAGCAGCATTAAACTTTCCTTCTATAGAATAGCCCTTATTTTCAAATTTTCACTTCCATCAAGAAATACAGAAGAATAAGAAAGCCTTAACATTAAGCTTTGTCTTATTTTAAATTCATTTAGTTTACGATCTGAGCTGTATAACAAATTTAAACCAATGACGATGCTTAAATTAAAAGAAAAATAAGAAAAATTATACTTACATATTCATTCATTTTTATTTTTAACTCTAAGTTACAATAGTATTTAAAAAGAAATAACAGGGCCTTGGCAGGGTAGTTCAGTTGGTTATACTGTTGTCCTGATATGCTACAGTTGTGAGTTCACTCTCCAGTCAGGGCACATACAAGAAGCAACCAATGAATGCATAAATAAGTGGAACAACAAATCAATGTTTCTTTCTTTCTCTCTGCCCACTCAAAAAATAAATAAATAAATAAATAAAATAAAACAAACAGAGACAGACAGACAGACAGCAGGCCCAAAATGGAATCACTAGTGCTAGGTGCCTAATTGCAGTTTCAGCTTCCCAGGAATGCAACCTTAACCAGTCAACAAGGAATTTACCTGGTCAGCACTAAGAGAGATAATCCACTCAAAAGGTTCCTTCTCTAATATTTCCTTTAGGAGGGCAACCTTGACTGAAGCAATACATTCTTTGCTAATAACTTCTTTTTTCAGCCCCCCCACACCCCCCCCACACACACACACAAACACATTTCCTTTTCTAAGCTAGGTGGAGCTCCTTTCTATTTGCTAGATGGGATGCTGCCCAATTCATGAATTATTTAATAAAGCCAATGAAATCTTTCAATTTTACTTGGTTGACATTTTGTTATTTAACAGTAATTTATTTTACTCATATCCAGAACACTAATATACAACCAAGGAAATCAGAAAAGAAAGTCTTAGGAGTGAAATTCTAATACCCCAAATTCTCAAAGTGCAATTTAATGGCCATAGTTTAACATTGTGAAAAAATGCTGGCTTTTAGTACAAAAAGCTCAAACAGAAACTTCCCCAAATAGTTACCCATGAACATTTTTCATAAAATCTTAGTTCAGTTTATTAAGTATTCCAAACTTCATGCCCACATGCTGGATATTCAAATATATATATCTTTGTTGGCTTATAAGGCTCTTTCATGTGCACTCTATCTTAACTTAGAAGAAATACTTGAAATTCTTCACCATCAATAATTATGAAGCCTATAAATATTTTTGCTCAATTATCTGTAAAAGAGAAAGAGGCTTACATGGGATGACCTGACAATATATAAAGGTTACACAGACATTTCTATTGGCGGTAACATTATAATAAACTTCCTAAAATGGCATCCCCTTTGGAATACAAAGCAAATTCACTTGACTAATTCTGACTTATGAATTCCATCATTTGTCTTAATTCCTTCATTTGACTGTGAGCTTTTAAGGACATATATTATGCATTTTACTAAGCCAGACCTTAGTGCTTTATATCTGAAATTGCAGGTACTTAATAAATGTTTGCTATTAATTATTAGATAGTGACAACTATAATTCAAAAACCTCATGTTCCTGAAACATTCTGGACTGGCACCTAAACTTCCTTTTTACTTGTCAATGAGAACCAGAAATGGAAAAGGATTAATTTACTGAAAAAGCTTAATGAAAGAGAAAATGTCTTGATATCTTTATTTTTTTTACTTTATCTTCCCCTTTCCTCCCAAAATGTACAAGAAATCTGAGTTTAGCAGCCTAGGGTAAACTTAAGTTTATTTTGTAACATATAACTGAGCAACATACTATAATTGAAGTACATTGAAAACAGCAGTTACTAGCTAATTAACAATAGTAGATGTATTTCTCTCAATCAAAGAAAAAAGTCTAAAGATTCTATAAAATATACTGTGTTATAAATATGTCATATGGGACACAACTTTACATTCAGTATAACACTACAATAATTATTAAATGTGTCAATTTTATTCTTATAAATAGCTATGCCTACATTTTAACTACAAAATACTGGGAACATGTAAGTCAAATCAGACTACTTAGCTAAAGTCAAGCATAAGAATTTCAGCCACATAAGCAAAGTATAAATGTGTTTGTATGTGCTGTTTCTTCAACTTAGCTAATGCAGTTACTACAATACTTATTCTCTGACTGAGGCAGCAATCTGAAAGAAAATACCTCTAGCAAATGTGTTATTCCTCAGATAAGACAGCAGGATGTAGTAGAATGGCTAACCCCTCTTTCCTAAAGACAGTAATACTGCTTCTGTGATATTTCTAAGTAACCAATACAACACAAAATTTCAGGAGGACCCTTTTCTATTAGAGTATCTACCTTTGACAGGATATTAAAAATATAAAATCACAAGTTACACTACAATTTTCACATATACAATTTGATTCTGGCAATCTGGGGAAAGAAGAAATAAAATGGTAAAAGTATAGTATTTAAGAGCTACTTGTAATAAATGCTAAAGCCTTAAAAATAAACAAATATTAACAGTATGTTTTGGATAAGGAGGCAGCTTAGTAACAAGTAACAAAAGCTTTTCAAATGTGCAAACCTTTGACTTGTGCTTTCTAATGTGAGAAATTTAACCTTAGGGGGTAAAATCAGGCACGTGGACAATGGTGTTCTGGAGCGCCACTCACACACTCATTCTACAAATACTGAGGCACACCATGTACCTGCTATCATAGAACTTCCATATTACTAGGGAAAAACTGGTAATATTTAACTAGATAGAATGATGAAAAAGGAGCAACTGACAACATGGAGACCACTGGTGGCTTAAACAAGAGCACTCTTAAACGCTCTTTGGTGGCAAAGCCTCACTGGAGTAAGTTAAAAAAAAAAGGAATATGAAGAAGTGGCAATAGTATCAACAGCCTCTTTTCAATTTCAAGAAAGAAAAAAAAAAGTAGTAGTAGATGGAAGGGGTCATTACACCATATTTGCATGGTCCTGAGAACAAATCAATGGAAACATGACACAGAAAGAAGAGGGCATCACAGCAGGATCACAGCCCTACATGAGAGGGGAAGCAAATTTAATGTGCAAGTGAAGGGGCTGGTTGGCCTTGGCAGGGACAAATCACCTGTTACATGAAGAGGAGGGGTAGAGTACATGATAAAGGTGGATACAGGACAAAAGAACTCAAAATACCAGGCCCCACTTGGCTTCAGAGCCCCTGCATCTGCTGTTGCCTCTGTGCCCAAATATCTACATGATTTGATTCCTAATCTCCTTCAGTTCTTTATTCAACTGTTAACCTCTCAGTCAATATTTAAAATTATATTTAAATATATAATTATTTAAATATTGTATATTTAAAATTATACCCCAACACTTATAATCCTCTTTCCTACTTTGTTTTTCTTAGTATTTATCACCATCAAATATATAACATGTTTTACTTTTAAAACATTTTGTTACCTATAACATATCTCTAAAGATACCATTCAAGAATACTCTGACATCTCTTCAATAAAATGGCACACCACCTCAACAAAAAGAAAACAATAAATCTTTGTGAATATGACTATTACATCTGCACATAATTTATTCTCCTAATTTCATCACAAGTTTATTTCACCATCATTAGTTCTGAGGAAAAAATTAGTTATCATGCTTTGGCATACTGAGGTTCTAGGTTACCGGAAGTAAGTCTCTGGTATCAGTATACAATGGCAGTGGCAAAGTCATACTTGCTAGTCTAACCATCAGCTGTACAACAATGAGCTGGAACTGAGACCAGGAGAGTCCAGTCTCTTTAGGGTTTCTTTAGATACTTAGGAAGTATACACTGGAATAAACAGGATGGGGAAGAGGAGGTAAATGATCTAGAGTGAAAAAGAGAAGCCTCACTTGAAAATATAAATACATCAGCCCTGGCTGGTGGCTCAGTGGATAGGTGCCGGCCTGCGAACCCAAAGGTTGCTGGTTTGATTCCCAGCCAGGGCACATAACCACGTTGCAAGCCAGGTCTCCAGCCAGGTCCATTGCTGGAGGCAGGTGAAAGGCAACCATACATTGATGTTTTTCTCCCTCCCTGCCTTTCTCCCTTCCCCTCTCTCTGGAAATAAAAAATTAAATCTTTAAAAAAAGAAAGAAAGAAAGAAAATGTAAATACATCACATAGCATTAATGGACTTTATATCTCCATATTGTGTTAGGTTCCCCAAACAACTATCATATCCCTCTATTTAATGTTAACTATGTTGTTATCAATGATGTAAAGACAAAAGGACTGGTAGCACTGTGATGTAGAGAGGACCCCCCAAAAAAAGGGGGGGGGATAGTTTTGATCTAGATACTACCACTTACAAGTTATATATTAGGGAAGTCAAACTCTAAGCCTCAGTTTTTCTCATCTGTAAAATGTAAATAATAACAGAACTTTTCTCAGAATTATTCTAAAAATTAAATGATTCATATGAAAGGCCTACCATAGTCCTGACCCCAAATGGAACTCAATAAATGGTACTCTTCCCAAATTAATAATACCAGAAATGTCTCCAGAGAGAGGGAACTTACTTTTGATTTCCAGATCAAATGACCAATAGAAAAAATGAAGCATTTGGGGAGAGACACAGGTATATTCTCTAATCTCATTTTTGCCTCTTTTGCTCCCAACTAGTTGGCTATATTCAGTGCAACAAAAGAAGGAAATTCCAGCCTGGTTCCATCCTACCTAGTGAGATATCCATAGGATCAAAGCAGAAAATTTCATTATCCAGAGTCAGCCTGGTGGACTCATAAATACACTATAAACACATAATTACATGTAAAATACATTACTACTATTTTTGCTTTACACAGTTATCTTTTAGAACAGAGCTGTACCAACTACATATAGTTCAAAGGCTATATTAACCCCATCACCCAATTTCTTTTTTAAATTTTATTTATTTATTTATTTTTAAGATTTTATTTCATTATTTTTTTAGAAAGAGGGGAAGGGAGAGAGGCAGAGAGGGAGAGAGACATCAATGTTATGGTTGCATTTCACCTGCCTCCAATCACAGACCTGACTGGAGACCTGGTTTGCAACCTGGTTATGTGCCCTGGCTGGGGAATCAAACCTGTGACCTTTGGGTTCGCAGGCCGGCGCCTTATCAACTGTGCTACCAGCCAGGGCCCCATCACCCAATTTTTAAGAAGAATTTTACTGGAACACAGCCCTTTCCATATTTCACACTACCATGGCAGAGCTGAATAGATACAAAGTTTAAAACTTTTACTATTTTAGCACTTAATATAAAAAATTTGCTGACCTTTGTTTCAAAAAAATTAAAAATAAGAAATTATAGATTTCTGGTCAAGATGGAGGTGGGGGTAAACACACTTCACCTTCCTGCACAACCATAGAAAAAACTACAACCAGATCTCAAAACTAATAACACCTAGAGCTGTAAGGAAATTGAGCTGTATAAAAGTCTGACAACCAAGGATTTAAGAAGGCACATTCATCCAGATGGGTACGAAGAGTGGAGTCGTGGAGACGGGAGAAGACACAGCATGGCACAGAGAGGGAGCTGCGGCAGTGGCAACCGAAATGCACAGGAATGATAACTTGGGAGCGCGCAATCTCAGCTCCAGGCTAAATGGCATAGCCCAGAGTTTCAGACCCCTATTACCTCCAGCTGTAAAAGCTAGTGGGGGTTGGGGCAGCAGAATAAACTGCCATATTTTTGCCACTTGAAGGGCCAACGTGTCTTAGAATATACCCAAACTCACCTATTCCAGGATTCTCTCCCAAGGCAGCAGCTTGAAGGGTACCAGTCACACACAGGAAGGGGATGAAGTGACTGGAAAGGGGGCAAATAACAGGCAAACTGCCAGAAGCCAGTAAGTGGCATTGTCCCCTCCCTAAGCCTTTTCCACACATCTACAAAGCAGTGAAGTAGGTTGCCAGATCCTGGCAACGACCTAAGGCTCTGCCCCATACGAATTACACGTGCCTTTTCTATATAAGCCACACTACTAAGACAGGGAATAAAAGCAGCTCTACCTAATATACAGAAACAAACACAGGGAGGCTGCTAAATTGGACAAAGAAATATTGCCCAAATAAAAGAACAGAACAAAACCTCAGAAAAAGAACTAAGTGAAACAGAGTCAGCGTCAGCCTATCAAATGCAGAGTTCAAAACACTGGTTATCAGGATGCTCAGAGAACTTCTCGAGTACAGCAAAAAATAAATAAATAAAGGTTACACTAAATGAAATAAAGAATAATCCACAGGAAACCAACACAGGAGGGTAAGAAGCCAGGATTCAAATTGATGATTTGGAACATAAGGAAGCAATAAACATTCAAACAGGACAAAGAAAGAAATAAGAATTTAAAAAACAAACAAAAAAACAAGGAGAGGCTTAGGAACTTCTGGGACACCACCAAACCTTCCAACATCTGAATCAGGGGTGCCAAGGATAAAAGGAAGAGCAAGAAATGGAAAACTTATGAGAAAATAATGAAAGAAAACTTCCCTAATTTGGTGAAGGACATCTGCATTCAAGTCAAGGAAGTACAGGGGGTCCCAAACAAGTTGTACCCAAAGAGGACCACACCAAGACACATCATAATTAAAATGCCGAATGTTAAAGATAAAGAGAAAATCTTAAAAATAGCAAGAGAAAAGCAGAGTTACCTACAAGGAGTTCCCATAAGACTGTCAGCTGATTTCTCAAAAGAAACTTCACAAGCAAGAAAGGACTGGCAACAAGTATTCAAAGTGATGGAAAGCAAGGACCTACAACTAAGATTACTCTACCCAGCAATGCTATCATTTAGAATGGAAGGGCAGATAAAGTGCATCCCAGGCAAGGTAAAGCTAAAGGAGTTTATCACCACCAAGCCATTATTACAGGAAATGTTAATGGGACTTAATTAAGAAAAAGAAGAAGGTAAAAACCATGAGCATTAAAAAGACAACAAATTTGCAAGTATCATCAACTAAATCTAAGAAAAAAACAAACTATGCAAACAAGCAGAGCAGGAACAGAATCAAAGGTATGGAGATATTGTGAAAAGTTATCAATTGGAAGGGGGAATGGGGCAAATGGGGACATGGTGCAGGGATTAAGAAGCACAACTGGTAGGAACACAATAGACAGGGTGATGTTACGAATAATACAGGAAACAGAGAAGTCAAAGAACTTGTATGCACAACCCATAATGTGAACTAAGGTGAGGGGATTGCTAGAGGGACAGGGCATGTGGGGAAAAATTGGGACAACTGTAATAGTATAACCAATAACATTTTAAAAAATAAAAATTACTTTTTCAATTTCCAGTAGTCTTTGTGTAGATCCAACTTTACGTAAATCATATTCTTTCTGCCTGAAAAACTTATTTTAATATGTCTTACAGATCTGGTCTGCTGGCAATAAATACTTAAGGGGATTTTTTGTTCTTGTTTTTGTTTTTTGTTTTTTTGTCTAAGAAAACTATTCATTTTCTTTTTTTTAAAGAGAGAAAAATTTTTTAAAGATTTTATTCACTAGTTTCAGAGAGAAGGGCAGGGAGGGAGGACGAAAGGGAGAGAAATGTCAATGTATTGTTGCCTTTTACCTGCCTCCATTTAAAGACCTTGCTGGAGACCTGATTTGCAACCTGGTTATGTGCCCTGATTGGGAAGTGAACCAGCGACCTTTAGATTCACTGGCTGGCGCTCATCCACTAAGCCAACAGCCAGGGTGAAAACTATTCAATCTTGAAAGATATTTTCATTGTGTATATATATTTAGGCTTAAAGATTTTGTCTTTTTTTTTTTTTTTTCCATTCAGCATGTTTAAAATGTAATTCCACTGTTTTTGGGCTCCCATCGTTTAGGATAAAAAGTCAGTCATAGGCCCTAGTTGGTGGCATAATGGGTAAGGCGCCAGCCTGCGAACCCAAAGGTCACTGGTTCAATTCCCAGGCTGGGCAACATAACCAGGTTGCAAGCCAGGTCTCTAGCCAGGTCCTTAGCTGGAGGCAGGTGAAAAGCAACCATACATTGATGTTTCTCTCCCTCTTCCTCTTTCCCTTCCCCTCTGTCTACAAATAATAAATATTAAATATTAAAAAAAAAAGTCAGTCATAGCATAATTACTAACTATGTTCTTTAGATGTAATGCTTTTTTTTCTCTGGGTGCCTTTGAGATTCATTCTTTGACTTTCGTTTTCAGTAGTCTGAACACTGTGTGTGTGAAAGAAAAGAGAGAGAGAATTATTTGTGCAGGTTGTTATTTTCTGAGCTCCCTGCATCTATTGTTTTGTGCCTCACTAATTTTGAAAAATTCTCCGTCTTTACTTCTTGTACTTCATTCTCTCTGCTTACCTTCTGATATTTCAATTATGTGTATGTGAGACTTTCTGAGGTTTTCCTACTGGTCTTGGATATTTTTATTTTTTTAATTTTTCTTCTCTGTATTTAAGTTTTGGACATTTCTACTGATCTATCTTAAAGTTCACTAATTCTTTCCTCAGCTGTCTGGAATCTCCTAATGAGATTAGTGAAGGAATTATTTATCTCTGTTACTATGTTTTATATTTAAAGCACTTCCAATTGATTCTTCTTTTTATCCATCTCTGTTAAAATTACCCATCTGATCATACATGTTTTCCTGTAGTTTTTTTTTTAAACATTGATCATGGTTATTTTAAATTCCCTGTCCCACCAACTATGTCATATGTGAGGTTAGTTTCAACAATTGCTTTTTACCTGGATGATTTTACTTCCCCTTTTGTGTGCCTTGTGATTTTTTGTTGAAAGTTGAACATCTTGTGTAGGACAGCAAAGACTGAGGTAAACAGTTTTTATGCCTGAAAAAGGCAAGTTTTTTTCTTCTAAGCCTTGTGGGCAGAGGGATAAGATTATTTGGTTAGGAGTTTGGCTGGGTGTGAGTTTAGTGTTACTGCTACTCTCAGTGTATCACAGACTTCAAATTCCTAAAAAGATATCTTGTATTTTTGGACAGGAGACTGGGTTATCAGAGGAATACCTAGTCTCTTTTTAGTTCTTTCCTTTACACTGTCTCTTTGTCTTTTCTTTTTCCTCTCCCATACTTAACTCAGCAGTATTCTGCTGTTACTTGTTATTAAAAACTTCTTACTTTGATGGTAAAGGATGGTTGGGGAAAGGAGCATCCTCTGTTGTTCTGAGCAATGCTCAACCTTAGTCATGCACTGTTTCTCGGGATCCTGGGGATGCAGCGTTTTCAGTTCTCCAACCCCCTAATCTAACCCAGTAGTTATGGATTCAGCATATTCCCGAAGAGTAAATACAACCCCTCAACCTTCTTCCCTCAGCTGCAATAAATTTTATCAATGTTCCTAAAGCATTGCCTCCTACTCTACTACTCCCACTTAAATTAAGGCTTTTGTTATGTAGTAGAGAGAGGGGAGAAGGATCCAGATATTGCTGTTTTCTTCTCTAGGATGTGTGCCACAATGGGTACTTTTTAGGGCTGATTCCTATCTCCTATCTCGGAATTCTTGCCCACACACTGTGGTTAATGGGAAAGAGCACATAAGACAGTACAAATTTCTTCACCTTCTTTTTTCCTCATAGATATTGCGCGTCCTTCCTAGCCTGTACTTGACCTTGACTAATTTGTCCACAATTCTAGCTGAACTCCTCTTACTGGTGCCCAGTTGAGTCTGCCTCAGGTGAGTGTTTGTTCATGCCTATTCTTTCCCTTCACCATCTGTCCTTATATTTTGAGTTAGGTTCTTTTTCCATTTTAATAGTGGAAGTGACACTCCTTTCAACTCTACAACCCAGAGCAGAAACTGAAAGACCTGAATACTTTTTTCCATCCTCTTTTGGAAAAAGATATCCTGGTGACTGTTCCAAGGTTTAAAAATCCCAATGTGTAAATTAACATGTGCCCAATTCTTATCCAACACTTTTTCCCCTTGTTAAAAAAATTGGCTCATTGGTTAAGTATAAATTTTCTATGGAAAAAAGGAAGGTTTCTTCTATATTAGATCATACCCTTTAAAGAGAATTAAATGTGATTCATAAGAATTTACCTTCTGTGACTTGTTGATTATAAAGAATAAAATACATATACATGTATCACAAATCTCTGTATGTCATTATCATCATATGGTATACTACAATGTGCTTTTGGTTAGGGGTTTGTGTAAAACATATAAACATGTGTATACATCTTCGTTCCTTTGCCTCTGGTTACAATTTTAAAACTACAGAAATGTTCCAGTTCAGAAAGGAGACAAAATATAGGCTTCTGTTTTAGTTAAATATTCTATCTGAATCCTGCTGTGCTTCAGGTTCCATCTGGATGTTTCTCCTGTTGTAACATCAGTGTTTGCAAGGAAATTCCCTCTGTTAAGCATGAGTCTATAATGTAAAATCCTACCATAAATAACCATTTTTAAACATGTTAAAGTTCACACATGTATTGCTATCCCTTAATTACTATTATGATTAAAAAAAGACCTGTAATTTTTTTATTCAGATATCACAGGTACAAATTTTCTACTTGCATGTATGAAAAAGTTTTTCTCAGTATGCTGTCTTCATATAATAACTAATTCAAAATAGAAAATGGTCCTTGCACCAACTCAAGTCTCAGGGACAGCTGCACTGATTAGAGATTTCAACAATATAACACTGTGTGAAAGGCTTTCTGAAGCAGATGTTCCATCTTATGACTCATCTAATCATTTACTAATATACTAATGTCCACTATATCACTCACAGCAGAACAACCAAGCAGTCAAAAAAAGGGGGGTGAATTCCAAATTTTATTCCTATATATATAAAGTTCCCATTTAGAGTTAATTGTTTCTGAAACAGAAAGTTTTGTCAGTTTTCAGCTTTGGACTCACAGAACTCATGTAGATTTTGTGTATACAAACAATTGTCAAAGCATAGCAACCAATTACATTGCAGAGATATTACCACTGGCTGCCTTAAAATACATACTTATGCTATACTTGACCTTTTTTATTATTAAAATAAATACCTAATAGTGACCTTCTTAAAGCTTTTTACAAAGTACAAGGTAATTTGCTTTAAGGGAGTAATTTTTAAAATATGTTCACTAAAAAAATCTTAAGAAAATACTTGTCAATTTAAATAATGTCAATATATTAGTGCTATTAACTTATTTCAATAAATTATAACCAGGATTATTTAACTAGACATCAAAGGGAAAATATTCAAATTACTTAGAATACATTGGTAAAGTTCTTTAAGAAACTGGATTGCTGTGTAGAGTTAATGTTACTGTAAGCATAAAAGAAGTTATCTAACAGTCTAAATATTTATTCTAGTATCAATCTTAGGTCTTTATCAGTTATACTTTATTCATTTTTAACAGAAGGAAATGAATAAAAATGACTGCAAAAGTCTTTCAACTGGGAATTTAAAAATTAGAACAATACTATTAAAGTGATCGTAAATGTATCATATTAGGAACATTAAACTTCATTTGAAAATCAAATCATAATTGAAGGATTTTCCACACAGCAAGAGTTTTCTACATTTTATCTCTTAATGCAATATTTATTAAAGGCACATTTTAAAATTGAGAAAAATCATTAATATAACCACTTTCTTACATGTTATGAAAATAGAAAATTTTTATGAAACTGTCATGTTAAATAGTAGTCAATAGCTGCATACAATCAGTGAAAAATTCAGTTCAAGGCAAGAAGAACTACATCTCAATTTAGTGGTTGCAATTTAGATTATTCTAGCGTGTAATACTTTAATTGTATAAAACAAAGCTGATGTCACAAATACAAAAGAACTTCTTGCAAAGCAAGAACCACAAGTAATTTCTATGCCGCCGCTGATGGCTGACAAATGATGAGCACTTTGTTCAAATGTATACACTGTGCACGTGAAGACAACAGGTGGTTTAAAAAAAAATACTGAAGACAAGCTCTTAAAATTTTCACAATCAACCTTTTATAGTGTCTTGTCAGAATATCTACTTTGATCCTTGAATAGCTAAAACATGTCTTGTACAGGGAAATGTACTATGCTTGGCATTAAAAAAAAAAAAAGGAGAAGCTATATCAGACAAACTAGGATTAATACTGGGCTAGAAATGTTTATACGAGACAATGTATCAATATAATGCCAATGTGCTATTACCAATGTATTCTATAGTTTAGTAATTTAGATTAAATTTAGGTTAAACTTTAAAAAAAATTTTTTTAACTATCTTCATTAATTAATATCTGGGCACTGTTTCAGTGTTGGGGGTGGGGGGGATTTCCCCATAAAAGCAAAGAAACAAACACTCATGTTCTCTAGGCCTTATCAGCTATGTTAAGACATGTTTTCTCTTTGATGTAAGTGAAACAGATGGCGGAGTCCAAAATGACTAGCAGTTCCCACTATCATTGCCACCTCAATCTAAACTTTTAAAATAAAGCATTGGAGTGCATGTTGTTTTTTATGTTGTTTTTTAAAGAGAATAATGTAAAGTCAGAATCTCTAAAATAAAACTTCAGCGCCCTGGCTGGTAGCACAGTGGTTAAGGTGCCGGCCTACGAACCCAAAGGTCACAGGTTCGATTCCCCAGCCAGGGCATATAACCAGGTTGCAAACCAGGTCTCCTGTCAGGTCTGTGGCTGGAGGCAGGTGAAAAGCAACCATACATTGATGTCTGTTTCCTTCTCTGCCTCTCTCCCTTCCCCTCTTTCTAAAAATAATGAAATAAAATCTTTTTTAAAAATAAATAAATAAATAAAACTTCAAAAGTTTGAAACACAGGAACTCACTACTCCATCTCCTGTTCCAATGAACTAATCACAGGGAAAAAATTAAATATTCCTATACAAAAAGAGCCTTATTTGTTTAAAATTATTTTAACTGTTCTAGTTCTACGGGCAACAACTGAGGATAAAGAAGGGCACACTTAAGCTAACTAATGATGAACAATGAATAGGCAAGAAAGCTCTACAACTTCCCTTATGGTCACATTAATACATGTAAGGAATGTTGAATTATCTCTCTGAAATATTAAATTATCTCTAAAATTCACATTACAACACATTCTGAGTTATGCATAGGGTTGGCAAGGGTAGACTTATAGTTCTGCATGAAACAGTCTATTTTTTAAGATTTTATTTATTATTTTTAGAGAGGGGAAGAGAGAGAGGCAGAGAGGAAGAAAAACATCAATGTGTGGTTGCCTTTCACCTGCCTCCAGCTAGAAATAGTCTGTTCTTATATTATTATTTATTATTGTATTATTTTCCATTTGAACTGTAAACCTACTTTTGCCCACCCCTGTCTGTAACATCAAATTTATTTACATGCTCTAGCCAAATATTCATTTGTAAGCAAAATGCTCAAAAAGCACAATATTTATTATTTAGCCTTTCCAATGACTATAGCTGAGGGCTCTGCATAAAGCAAAAATGGTCGAGTAAATAGTAAATTATTTTCTTTTCCCTGAAATATTAGAACTTATAGAAATCCAGGTTGTATTAACAAAGGATAAGAAAGCAGGAAGGTTCATGACTAACAAAGGCTGGTGGGCATTTTCAAAGAATTTGATGCAGTGGTTCTCAATGTATGGTTGGTTCATGGACCCCTTGTAGATCTGCAAGGTCAAAACATTGTTTCATAACAACTCTAAGATGTTACTTGCCTTTCTTACTGTGTTGACATTTGCAGTCATAGTACAAAATCAACGTACTGGGAAAAACTCTCAGAAACTTAGCATGGATCAAGGTAGTGACAACAAACTATACTAATTATTGGATTCTACACATGCACACAAAACAACAACAATCAAGTTTCACTTAAGAATGTCTTCAGCCCTGGCTGGTAGCACAGTGAATAAGGCACCAGCCTGCTAACCCAAAGGTCACAGGTTCGATTCCCCAGCCAGGGCACATAACCAGGTTGCAAACCAGGTCTCCAGTCAGGTCTGTGGCCAGAGGCAGGTGAAAAGCAACCATACACTGATGTCTCTCTCCCTCTCTGCCTCTCTCCCTTCCCCTCTTTCTAAAAATAATGAAATAAGATCTTAAAAAAAAAAAAAAAAAAAAAAAAAAGTTCAGTGAGACAGCAAAAATTATTATTTAAAAAAATAATTATTTAATAATAATCTAAGCCTTTGGGTACAGATCTTTTTATATGCTGGGTGAGGAGATAGAAGTACACATAAAACTCTTCTGCTATAGATCAAAGTATAATGGTTGTCAAGAAAAAGCATTTGAATTGCAAGGTGAACTAGTCACTTTTCTTGTGGAACACCATTTCTACTTGAAAAAATGACATTCAAACCACATTTAGTTAATCTTCAGTATCTGGCAGCTATTTTATTGTAAATGGTAAAATTCAGGCTTACTGAAAATTTTAATTTTGGAAAACATATCTGCCAGTAGGAACTTGACAGCTTCCCAATATTTAAAGATTTTTCTAACAAGATCTGTGGTGATATTAACAGATGTGATTTTAAAATCTTGCACAATGAAATGTATTTAGATTTAGATATGCATCACTTACTAAGTCAGTATTTTCCAAATGATTAAATGCATTCAGGGATAGGAAGAGCAATTCAAAGTACAAAAGAGATGAATAAACATTAAGGTAAAAGTTCAAAATGTCCATTGCTATAGGCTATAGTTGCAGATTCGACATTCCATTAACTTTTAAGAAACTTCTATTTGTTGAGTTTTGATGTAGTATCAAACAATATTCACAATTATTAAAAGGTTGTTAAAATATTCTTCCTTTTTCCAAACATATGTGTGTGAAGCTAGATTTTCTTCATATGTCAACCAAAGTGAAATTTTTCAAAATATTAAGTGCACAAGCAAATATAATAATCCAGCTACTTTCTATTATGCCAGCTGTTAGAGTTGCAAAATATAGAACAATCCTTATTAAATAAGGACAAGTCTTATTAAATATTTTTAAAAGTGCAATTATTTTCTAAAAATATGTTATATTAACACTGAATAAGTTTTTAAATAATTATTTTAAAATACATTAAGAAATAATTTTTAATAATCTTAGTTTTAATTTCTAATATGGTAAGTACTAATTGATATTAACCTATATAAACACAAGTTTTGGGGAGCCATTAAAAATCTTTAAAATATAAGAGTCTTTAGATAAAAAGTTTGAGACCAGCTACTTTAGAGGTTCTTAATCCCAACTCCTTTTAAGATATTTTTCCACCTTTCCACATGTGGTTGGGGTGGCTGAAAAGTTGCATTCTTTTTACAAAAAGGATTTTGGTACGGGACTATAAAGATAATTGAGTGAGAAAGACTACAACAGTTAGGAAAAGGGACCAGAGCTCTTTGAGCGTTTGGCTATTTCCAGATCTAGAGCAGGATATGGAAAAGCTAAGCCAGAAACATGCTTCACATCATGCCAGACAGCATAAAGCTATCAAAGGCCACTAGAGTAGTATCAAGAGTTCAGGAGCCAACTCAAAGAGGCTCCCTTAGCCAGAGATGGAACAACTTGAACATCAGTCAAGATGATAACGGCAATGAACTGAAACATAAAATATGTTGAAGTCAATGAATTTTATAATGATAAAAAAATATCACTACTCACCTTTGGAGGATGCTAATGGATACACCTACTGCCAACTTTATCCTAGGTAAATGTCAATATAATCCCACTTTTTGTATCCAATCCACATACTCAAGAGAGAGGAAGAAGCCTAAGTCAGCAAAGTATTTCAACATAATCTTTATTTGGTAAATAGAAGTTTCTGTACTATTTAAATACAATTTTGAAAATTTTAGATAAAAAGCTGACATATTGACATTAATTAACAATAAGCATCTACTGTCTAAAGTAAAATGTATTTCCCTTACAATACATAAGCTGCTTTCAAAGAAGCCTACACAAAATGTCTATCTTTAACAACCAAACAAAATCATAATTTCTCTAAATATGATCTCTCTTGCCCTCTGACCTGTACCTGTAGAAACGTTAGTGAACATCAAAGTAATTACCATGAGTGTATTCAAAAGGAGAATATGAAGATTTTCTTGAAAGTAACTAGGTTCTAAGGGTAACTAAAGACTTAAAAGAAGGGACATGAATGTTATGGTTAATTAACTAAAAATGCACACATATCAGATAGTAGTTTCAAAAGAAAGGGCTTTAGATCAAAGAGCCCAGATTCAACTCACAGTTTTGTTGCTTACTAACTTGAGTTAGACATAACCTCTCTATCTCTATAGTATGAAAAACAAGAATAACAGAAATACTTGATGTGTATCTTATGAAAGATTAAATGAGGTAACAGATTCTTTAGTATACCGGCTATAATATATTAATCCTCAATAAATGAAGTGTCTGGTAACAGTACTTATTATTACTCATTTCATGTAAAGGAAAAGAAAAGAAAGTAGGGAAATGCTGGGAAGAACAGTTCAGTTCCTTTCACCAACTGTCAACAGATAGTATCATCAGTCCAGTAAAGGGTTATTGGTGAGTGAGAGAGGGAAGGGAGGGGAGGGGGAATGGGGAGAGAGGAGGAGGGAGGAGAAGGCAGAGCAAAGAGGAAAAAGAAGGGAAAAGGGAGAGAGAAAGGGAGGGAGGGAGGGAAAGAGCCAGAGAAGGAAAGGGGGTGAGGGAGCCCTGACCCCTATGGCTCAATGCGCTTTGCATCATCCCACAAAGCATTTTGATTCCCAGTCGGGGCGTGCACCTGTGGTGCAGTCTGATCCCCAGAAGATAGGTAACCAATCTATGGTTCTCTCCCTTTCTTTCTCACTCCTTTCCCTTCTCTCTAAAAATAAATACATCTCTCTTTTTCCTTAAGATTTTATTTATTTATTATCAGGGGAAGGGAGGGAAAAAAGAGGGAGTGAAACATCAATGTGTGATTGTTTCTCATGTGTCCCGGGGAAACTGGCCTGAAACCCGGACATGTACCCTGACTGGGAATCGAACCAGCAACCCTTTGGTTCACAGGTATGAATAAAATCTTTTGAAAAAATAAAGAGATGAAACATCTCAAAAAATAATTATTAAAAATAAAAAGGAAAAAATAAAAATAAAAATAAATAAATAAAAAGGAAACATCGATATGAGAGAAAAACATTGACCAGTGCCTCCCAATCAGTTGCCTCCAGTTTGGTTGTCTCCTGTACCATAGGTGCCCCAACCCAGGACTGAACCCACAACCTTTTGGTATACAGTATGACACTCCAACCAACTGAGCCACCTAGCCAGGCCTTCCTCATTTCTTTAAAAGTAAAACACTAACCCTTGCCCAGGCTTTAACCTCTAATATGACACTTTCAATTATTTTTAAAAATCATACTCAAAACTTTATTTTTGCTTATACTGCTTTAATCCATGTGAAATGTAGTTTAAAGGACAAGTACCTTTGTACAGAACATATAGACACAGCATCACAGCATGGGGTCCAGGGGAGGAGCAGGAAGACAACACTTTTCCCTGGGAACAGCAGCTCTAATCCTCAAAGGTTCTTAGCAGTAGGCTGGGCAGCCAGGAGCACCCTCATCCAACCCCAATCTCAGCCCCTGCTATATAGTTCAGTTCCTATTTCTGTGCCTCTCTCTCCCCAAATCCTTATAAAGAGCCCCATGAGCTAAGGCTAAAGAGAAGTTAATGTTCCTTGGAGCATGTGCCCCGTATCTGGAAGAAGAGGTACAGTAAACACCATTGAATACTGAGCACATAAAAGAGGGAAGGGATACCATGGGAGAGGCAGAGACAGGCACCCCAACAGGTAGATGAGCCGAACCCTCAGCCAGCCCTGAAGGAGGTACTACTTCCAGGTGTTTTTTTTTTTAAGATTTTTATTATTTTTCATAGAGAAGGGAGGGGAGAGAGGCAAAGAGGGAGAGAAACATCAATGTATGGTTGCCTTTCACCTGCCTCCAGCTACGGACCTGGCTGGAGGCCTGGCTTGCAACCTGGTTATGTTGCCCTGGCTGGGATTCGAACCAGCAACCTCTGGGTTTGCAGGCTGGCACGTTATCCATTGTCCCACCAGCCAGGGCCAGGTGTTCTTAATAAAAGAAGAAAATTATACAACCAAAGTACGGGGAGAGGTAAGGGTAAGGAGTTATCCTATTTACACACAACACTGTAAATGTACATGGCCCTACATGTGCTACAGTCTGATGGTTTGAATGTCTATCCATCAGTTGGTCTGGGGGCAGGATCTCAGGAGCCTTGTCCTACTACCCACCTCACCTGCCCCAACCTGGGAACAGAACCTGAAGTAGGTATGGTCCCCAATTTTGGTGAGAGCTAGCAAGCAGGCCCTGAGCCTCAGCTTCCACTCTGACCTGGCTCCAGAGACATATGTGCATGTATGTGTGTGTGTGCACAAGCACACATGCATGTATATGGAAAACCTCTGTGCAAGTATGTACAAAGGATAGGGTCACAACACAGAAGCAGGCAGGTGGGGCTGCTTGAGACAAGGCCTGCCTGGGGTGGCTAGGTCACAAGTAGATTCTCCACGGGTCGCTGGGTGCTGTGATAGTGTCACACTGAGGGCAGAGTTTTCTTGGCACACAGGGTCCACAGCCAGCACTCCTCCCAGTGCACATGCCAACACTGGATGGACGTTATGGGCATCAAGTATGAGTCCACGCAATGGTGCATTTGTAACAGTCTCCATGGGATAGCTGCCGTTCAAGTTCCCTGACCCAAGGCTTCAGGGCCTCAAACATGGTCACAGCTGAATCTTCCATTACTTTCTCAATTTTGCTTTTCTTGCAGGTCTTCTGTATGGCCTCCTGCTTGCTGTTCTCCCCGTTGCTGGTAGATGGCATCTCATCACTGGCCCATTTACAGCCAGCGTGTGCTGTGAGTGCTGGGAAAGCCACCATCTAGGACTGCACCCAAGAATGCCTCTCTTTCTGTGGCTTCACCAGGCCCCTCGCCTGTGCAGGAGATGTGTGGCTCCCCATAATCCAGAGGGTCTTCCCCATCCATAACCAAGACAGTATCACTCTCCGGATTCTCTGTGCTGCTGCATAGGACAAAGCCAGAGCCCCAGAAACCACCTTCTAGGAGAGTGGTGTCCCATATCCACTTCTGACCGCAACGCTGTTGCTGTTCTCACCCTTGATGTCCATGGCATCATCCTCAGCCATGGAGGAGCCTTCCCTCTTAGAAAGGCAACATTCCACATGCCTACCTATCTCCTGCTCTGATCCTGCCAGGGGTTGATTGCTTCTTGCATTCCATTTTTCCAATCTGAGCATTCAATCAGGTCTGCCAATTGGCTCGCACTCCCTCCCCTGCCAATCACTCCAGGCCCAAGGCATAGATGCTTGAGGCTCCTCTAATGGGACCCTGTGGCCACCACACAGTGCTGTTACAGGCCCAGCTTCCAGCACTCCAGGTGCCTTGGCCACCTGCCCTTTGAGGGCAGTGAAGCAAGTGGATTCCCCCACTACTGCCTACTGACAGCAGCACTTGGGCTCCCAGTGTTAGAGAGGGCCATGTTGGCCTAATCCTCAAAATTATTTTAGAGTTCTTTCCAAACCTGTCACCCACTAACACACAAATCAAAATTCAGCTGTATATACAAAGATGGGGAAAAAAGTTAGGAAAATGGGTGGAGTACATGTAATCCCTGCATTTTCACACTAATGCTTTATTATATTTTGAACAATAATTTAGTTGGGAGGGCAGGGATGAGCAAGCCAGAAAGCTATAAATTAATGTATAATCTATACATTTCTATAGTTTCAGTTCTATCCATCTGACAGCCTGACATGTGAAAGAAGACCTTCACAGCTGGCCTGAAGAGAAGGTGGATACAGTTGTCCCTTTCACTTCATGTTCCAGAGGAAAGGAACAAAACCACCTTCCCCTGTGCTAACTCCTTATGTACATGGACTGCAAACTATCTAAAGGTCTGCTGGCACAATGGGTTTAAGTCCTATGACAGGAGCCGAGTCAATCAAGTCCAGGCCAGTCCGGCAATGCTTCTTCTTCCACCCCACAGAGGAAGCAAGGAGAGTAAAGACAGATTTGTAGTGGAAAACATGGACCAGAAAGAGGACATCACAGATCTGGATAAGCAAATTTAAGACTCAGGGCAAGTCAAGGAGTTCTGAGGAGACATTCTGATTTCACCAATTCAGAGAAGAGGAAACTTAGGGTTCTAAAGGACCAGTGCTGTTATATGGCCTGTAGCCCTTAGAAGAAGCCCCACCTTTCCTTCAAATGCCTGGGCTGGTAGGTGATACCACCACTTCATAAGCTCAAAATTGTAAGTCACTAGCATATGAAAACTGTATCTGGGATAAACTGGGTGGTTTAAGGGTGTCAGTGTAAAATTTGCAAAAGGACAAGTTACAAAGAAATTGAAGGCTTATTGTAATAAAACAAGTGCTCATCTGATTTCATTCATGCAAGTTAAATATAACAATGAATGCAATGGTTTTCAAAACCAAATCAGTCTCAATACTTACATTTTTAAACTTAATGACAGTGTTTTGACAACTAAGGAAAATAAAGTTTAAAAATGTGATGCCTAAAGATCAAGAGACTCTCCAGGACCTTAGAAGTTGGCCTCTTCTAAGTAATTTCAACTCATTAGTGAGAGAAGAATCTATATAGTTGCTATTTTGAGCAAAAACAGGAAATGAGACCTCTAAAACATGTCAGAAAAGACATTCTAGGAAAAAAATGAACATGCCTCATGAACCTAAAGTAGGTATAGAACACTATATATATGAGGATATGTTTAAGCAATTAAATTGTAAATAGCTAGTAGATTAAACAGCTTCATACATTATTACAACGCAAAGTAGAGAAGAAACTGTTTCCTATTGCTGCAACATTTTCCACAGTAAACAGAGATGGTTATTAGAATGCAATGTATGTGTAGATGAGAACCACTGCATAATTACTTAACCCATTGAATTTGTATCGAAGAAACAAAGAAAACATATGTTTTTTGGTCAGATTGTTTACTGTAATCCAATACTAGGTTAATTTAATAAATACTCCTGAAAAAGGAAATTACAGGACCCACAGGAAAAAACTCTATTATTTTAGGATACAATCAAAGACAACTTTATATTGGCAATTTGTGTCTATGCAAAAATGTGTGACTCATTTTAAACTTTTAAATGACGTGTTTATGAGAGGGGGAAGGTGGGCTCTTGAAAACAGTAATTTATGTTTGTGGTAATTAAAGGTGATTTACAAAACATATAAACACCCAACTTAACCTAAGGGGGGTGGCAATTAAATGAAGGTATTTTTACCTTCTCATTTAGCAGTTCAATAAAGTTGTAGTGCCTTGAGGACTACAATTCCATATAAACTAGAAAGGCAACTTAAAACCTATTTGTTCCACCAGTGCTACCTTAATTTCTTTTTAGCAAAAACAGGCAAAACTAAAGAAACTCTCTGGAATCTTACTGTTAAAGCTCTAAGCAATTTTGACATAAATTCAAACAGATACAGAGGGACAGTAATATAAAACAGAATGAAGATGCATCTGCCATTAATAACAGAAAAGGAATAAGGGCTTTTATTGTCCTGGCCAAAAATTCTAACCATCTGCATACAAATCATCTATATAGACTGACTGTCTTAGTTCTACCTCAGTAAGAACTTGTCTGCCCAGTTTAAGAAGGGTGAAGGTCAAGATATAAGTAAAATCAATGAACAGCTTCAAACCATATTGTGGGGCTTAGGGAGAGATAGAAGTATTTGTTAAGAATTATAAAAATGGATAGGTCTTTCAAAAATAAAGAGAAATGACATCAAAATCAAAAAAGTACTATTAACAGTTATTCCAAAAACGGAAATGCTCTACTTACTGAAGTAGACTCCCCACCCCACTTTTTAAAGGAAAATAGATTGAAAAGTAAATTCAAATTAGCAACTAAACTCTTCCATGTAATCAGAAGAAAATAAGCATAGAGCCTTTCTAATTAAAAAAAGAAAAAAGAAAAAAATTACTTCTGGAGACTGGGAATAAGGGCCAAACATGAAATTTTACTATAAACACCTGAATTATTTCCTACTTGTTTGTAATAAGCCTATATCACTTAGAAAATTTTAAATATAATATTTGTAAAGTAGTAACATCTGTTTGGCCATTTATAATCAAAAGGTAGAGTGAAATCTGATAAAATCTAAACTGTCTACTCGTAAGGTATCAAGAAAAGGGATATAAACACATTATTGCAATCTTACATGTACTACGGAAAGACATTCTTTTTTTCTAAAGCCTAAGTTTTGTACCCTAATTCATGTAATTCAATCTAGCACAGAGAACTGTTTTTCATATCAAGTAGATGGCTACTGATTATATTTCAAACAACACAGGGCTGGAATCACTAACAAGGGCTTCCCTTTGCTTTGACAAATGAACACAGGAATTTTGTTTAGGTTACTTTGCACTGTGCGCATTAATACAATTGGTATAAAGACAATAAAATTGCTCAGAACAATTTAAAAGGCTGTACCTCTTTCCCTATCATCATTTTTACTCTTGGAGGGAAACATCCGAATGAAATGAAATACTGAATTCTCAATGAAAGTCCCTCAATCTTTTCATCTTTCAAAGTCCAGTTTAGATTAGGTGGCCAAATCCTGGTTCTTTCTGGGAAGGACAAAGACAAGGCTCCCTCAGTCAAGCTCCCAGGGTAAAAAGAGGAAGCTGGATAATATCCTCTCACCAAGAATACATCGAATGGGTAAGATAATTGTACAAAAAGAAATTAATTATTAGGATAAAGGCAACCTCACCTTCCCTGCAGCCTTTCCTCTTCCCCTCAACACACACACACACACACACACACACACACATATGCATGCACACTCACAAAATCATTAAGATACCTTAGAAAAGTAAGCATCGGGCCATACAAATGCAATGCTGTAGGAACAATCAAGGAAGTAACTTCTTTAACAACAGAACCTGCTAATTTATTTACCAGGGGGGACCCCATAAAAACTCAGAATTTATTGATAAAAATTGTGTATTTATTCTCACATGTTCAGGGTGAGAATGGGTAAATAGTGAGGGTAAGGCATGGGGGTGGGTAATCATGGTGTTTCTTTGGTCAAAAACTGCTGGATAATCAGCACAATGTGGGCAGGTATACTTGTGAATCAACTATCATGAACAAACGCACTAGAAGAGTCTCCAAAAAAATTCACTCTCAGTTTGGCTCAAATGCTTATAAAAGACTTCTGAGATGTCTCATCAAGATGGCAGAATTAGGTATACACAGCTTACATCCAAGCACAACCACTTCAAAATTACAAATAAAATACAGAACCACCATCACTAAGAACCATCAGCAATCAAGTATAAGAGCCTGACAATTATGGAATTAAAGAAACCATTTATCTATCTAGAATGGTAGGGAGGAAGAGACGCAGAACAGGCTGGTCCCACCCCATGTGTGGTGGATGAAATTTCAGGAGGTAGATAAAATATCTCAGGAGCAAGGAGCCCCAGCCCAGCAACTGACCCCTCAGCCAAGGGTTCCAGTGCCAGGAAGATAAGTCTCCATAACTTCTGCCTGCAAAAACCAGTGGGAACTAAATCAGTGGAAGAAACTTCTGGAGTCCCAAGCAATTCCTATTAAAGAACCCACACATAGACTTACTCAGACTCACACCCTCTGAGCTCAGGCACCAAGGTAGCAGCTTGAAAGGCACCAGTGACACACAGCGAGGAACTGAAGTGTCTAGGAGACAGCTTTCACACAGACAGAAAAGTGGGCAAACCCCATTGTCTCTTTTCTGAACCTTCTCCCCATAGAGCCTGAAGATAGGAGCCATACGTGAGACTCCATCAACCTGGCTATCATTATTTTCCCTGCCATGGAGATCCCCAGAGACTCGGTCCCATGCAAATTATGGGCCCACCAAACCTGTTAATAGTAGCCTTTCCATATAAATGGCTGGTCTTGGCACATGCTTTACAACTTCCTAAATCCTATCAAACTAGCCAACAGCCAGCCTCAGTAAGCTCCTAGCCCCTGTACCACTTGCTAAGTGGCCCCAAGCCCAGCAGTAGCAGCAGCCAGTCAAGATTCACAGCTTGGCTTCACCCAGGACTCTCTAAGACCAGCCTAAGTAGTAGCTATCTGCAGATTGCTCTACAGCTCATGCAGGAGGGTCCCAAGCAGAACACAGGTGGGGACTGACATTGACCTGCACACCCAGTAGATAACTACACACCACATCAGAGCACCACCACTCTGGCCCTACACAGCTGATCCTCCCTGGAGGGTAGAGGCTTGTGGTCAAAGGTCACAGCTAGTTCCTACAGCTGACTGGCCTGGGTAAATCCCTCCCATTGACCAGCCAACAGCAATTAAAGCTCAATTACAAGAGGAGGATGTACTCAGCCCACACAGGGTATCAGAGCAGCTCTACCTAATACATAGAAACAAAGGGAGGCTGTCAAAATGAGGAGGCAAAGAAACATGGCACAAGTGAAAAAACAGATAAAAACTTCAGAAAAAGAACTAAACAAAAGGGAAATAAGCAACCTATCAGATGCTTAGTTCATCTGGTTATAAGGATACTCAAGAAACTTAATGAGGACCTCAACAGCATAAAAAAGTCAGAAACAAAGTATACACTAATTGGAATAAAGAACAATTTACAGGGAAACAGCAATGATTTGGAACATAAAGAACGAATAAACAACCAATTAGAACAAGAAGAAGAAAAAAGAATCCAAACAAAATGAGGACAGCGGAAGCAACCTCTGGGACAACTTCACGAGGTCCAACGCTCGTATAATAGGGGTGCCAGAAGGAGACAAGACAGGATAAGAAATTGAAAATCTATTTGAAAAACTAATGAAAGATAACTTCCGTAATTTGGTGAAGGAATTCGACATGCAAGTCCAGAAAGCACAGAGGGTTCCAAACAAGATGAATGCAAACAGGCCCACTCCAGGATACATCATAATTAAAATGTCAAATGTTAAAGATAAAAAAGAATCTTAAAAGCATAAGAGAAATGAAGTTACCTACAGGGGAGTTTTCATAAGATTATCAGCTGATTTCTCAAAAGAAACTTTGCAGGCTACAAGGGATTAGCAAGAAATATTCAAAGTCATGAAAAGTGGGGACCTACAGCCAAGATTGCTCTGCCCAGCAAAGCTATCATTTAGAACCAAAGGGCAGATAACGAGTTTCCCAAACAAGAAAAAAAAAACTAGAGAAATTTATCATCACCAAGCCATTGTTCTATGAAATGTTCAAGGCACTTATTTAAGAAAAAGATTAAAACTATGAATAATAAAATAGCACTAAATACATATCTATCAACTGTTGAATCTAAAAAACAAGCTAAGCAGACAAGAACAGAGAAAGAATCATGGATATGGAGACTGTTTTGATGGTTGCCAGATGCGACAGGATTGTGGGGGAATGCATGAAGAGGTCATGGGGTTAAGAAGTATAAATAGGTAGTTACAGAATAGCCATGGGGATGTAAAGTACAGTATAGGAAACAGAGTAGCTGAAGAACTTCTATGCATGACCCATGGACATGAACAATGATGTGGGGACTGACTGAGGAGGGGGCGGTTTCTGTGTGGACAAGGGCAAGGGGGAAAACATAGGGACAACTATAATAGCATAATCAATAAAATTTAATTTCAAAACTCACAAAAATTTTAAAGATTCACTGAAGGCAAATGCAGTCTCATTTTTACATTGAAGCAAATGGGTTCCTAGAACATTCACCTAGCAGGGGGAAGCCAACTGCCCCGCAGGATATAATTACTGGTTTTGGAGGTCCCGCTTAGTTTGTGAGAGTAAACTCTCACTAAGTCATCCTGGCAGAACCATCCTGATTATGTCAGCTTAAAAACCAAAGCATTTTACACAGAAATAGGTCAGTGACAACAACTGAAGCACAAGACTAAGGCAAAGCCATCTCATTGTTCTGAAACACAACTCTCGAGAATTTTATTTGAATCATTTATAACATATCTGACATTGGTATTTAAATGAGAAATTTTGTCATGTTAAAAAATCAAAATACATATTCACTTAAAAAGAAAAGCCAAGACTCTAATGTAAAAAGTCACCTATTTCTCCTTCCCAATTCCATTCTCCAAAAATCCATCAACAATTTGATTTATCTTCTTCCAATTTCTTTCTCTGAGTATGTGGAGCTGAGCTGTCCAGGACCATAGCCACTACTCACATGTGGCTGTTAAGTGCCTGAAACAAGGCTAGTCCAAGTGGAGATCTGCTCTCATTGTAGTCACACACCAGATTTCAAAGACACGTTACCAAAAATGTATCAGTAATTTTTCATATTGATGAAATGTTGCCATAGTATTTGTTAGGTTAAGTACATTATTAAAATTCATTTCATCTCTTCTTTTTACTTTCTTTTTTAATGTGCCTAGCAGAAAGTTTTAAATTACACATGTGGCTCACATTAATTTTTGTTGGTTATCACTGTTACAAAGGCTGACAGTGAAGGCTTTGGTTGTCATGAGTACTATCCCTGACTGCTGGTACCATACCAGCTGTGCAACTGGGCAAATTTTCTAACCTCTTTCTGCCCACTTCTGGCTTGTTCTGAGAATTAAATAAAATTCCTCACATAAAGCACTTAGCACACAGGCTGGCACATAGTAACTGATAAATAAATTTTGATGGCAACGAAAGAATAAAAACTATATCCTAATTCTTTTAAAATTATTATAAACAGAAGCACCTGTTTCTTCAGAAATGTCTCCTGATATGGCTATAGGTCATTAATGTGCAGAGCAAGTATTCTCTGAAAAAACATGTACACCAACCATTTTAATTCTCTCTCTCACACACACAAATCTTAAATATGCTAAACATTCAGATCTAAAAATGTACAAAAGCAAAGCCCTAGCTGGTGGCACAGTGGATAAGGCACCGGCCTGTGAACCCAAAGGTTGCTGGTTTGATTCCCAGCCAGGGCGCATAACCAGGTTGCAAGCCAGGTCTCCAGCCAGGTCCTTAGCTGGAGGCAGGTGAAAGGCAACCATACATTGATGTCTCTTTCCCTCTCTGCCTCTTTCCCTTCCCCTCTCTCTAAAAATAATAAATAAGATCTTTTTTAAAAAATCTTTTTACATAAAAAATTTTAAATGCCCTGACTTGGTGGCTCAGTAGACAGGTGCCAGCCTATGAACGCAAGGGTGCTGGTTCGATTCCCAGTCAGGGCAGATGACTAGATTGTGGGCCAGGTCTCCAGTCAGATCTGTGGCTGGAGGCAGGCAAAGGGCAACCATGCATTGATGTTTCTCTCCCTCTCTGCCTCTCTCTCTTCCCCTCTCTCTGAAAAGAATGAATAAAATCTTTAAAAATAAAAATAAAATTTAAAAATGTACAAAGGCAGAGTGACACAGAGGGAAGGCTGGAAAGAGAAAGAACTTTAAAGAAAGATTGGCTCCATAACCAATTTACTCCCTATACCCTAGGAAAACTACTTAACCTTTCCTCTAAACTTCATCTGCACAACTGATATAACACCAACCCTGCAGAATGTTAAGATTAAATAGGATAATATATTAGAAAGAATCAACTATAGTATCTAATATTTACCAGTTGTTGAATAATCATTCCTCTTCTTCTAGAATTCAAAGTTAAATGCTAACAATGCAGACAAAGCTAATATTAACACAGCTAATGTTAGTATCACTATGCCACTGATACTGATAGCCTGGTCAGACAACAGGGAACACGAGGGGCTACCAGAGGAGATCACCAGCCACTGGAGGCAGCAAGTAGGTTGGAAGGACCACAGTGTCCAGGTAACCAAGGTAGTCCTTGCCAATGTTTCACACCACCCCCAAACCATGTGGAGTGTCCTATTCCTGATGATAGAGCAGGGCTAGCAAAATAATGGGTGGGGGGAAATCCCTTTTACTCCTTCAGGAGCCTGATTGGGGGTGGGATTAAGGAAGGCAAGCACATGGCCATGGGGTCAGGGAGAAGTGCGGGACTGGAGGAACCTATCAGTTGGGGGATGGACCTTCCCAGAGTGCAGGAAAGTTTGGGAAGTAATTTGAACATATTAAGAAAACACTTGGCCCCTCCCACAACCAAAAATAATACAATCCTGAAGGGAAGGAAGGGATGCCCTTTTACCTACCTCACAAACATACTGCAGGACCTCCTGGCACTGGAAGCCACGCGGCCAATGGCAGCACTGGCCCAACACTCAGTTCCAAGGAGGGGGCCTGAGGCCTGACAGCAGCTGGAGAACACTGAGCTGCTTGGATGACCACCCAAAGGCCAGCTGTGGTTCCCAACACAGTACTTAAAATGTGAGACGGAACTCTGACACTGCCTTTGATTTTGGACTGGCTGAGGACAACTGGGTTTTCTTCTGGATTTCCAGGAAGGGATGGGCTTTGAGACAAGAATCTGCCATTCTCAGAGACTGTGAAGAACATGAATAAAACCTCTTTCCTTTCTTACTAACCTCTGCCTCCAGAATTTACCTATTGGTAGCAGCCAGCAGCCAAACCCCCACTTTGGTTAGATAACACAACTACCAAAACCTATTCATATCCAGAAATAGTAACTTAAAAATATGCTAACTCAGCTGTGGACAGGGAGTTCAGTTGGTAAGATCAGCATCCCAATATGCCAAGGTTGTGGGTTCAATCCCCAGTCAAGGACATACAAGAAAATAATCAATGAATGCATAAATAAGTGGAACAATGTCTGTCTGTCTGTCTGTCTCTCTGTCTCTCTCAAAAAGCAATTTTAAAAAACATGCAAACTCTGTAGTCATCGAAATTCCCTACATTTTATCCCTTATATAAACTGGAGGTACAAATCTGTACTACTATTAAAAAAAATAGTAAATCCTTCAGGAAAAAAAATAATCTATACATCCTCTGTTTTTATTAAATGTTATAAGGGTAAAAGATTGCTTCCAAATTACTGCATTTTTATGCAAACTAACAGAAAACACTACACATTGAGCTGTGCCTCAGTTCTCTCCTACAAAAGCACAATAGATTTTGATTTTGAGCTAAGAAGGTTTATCTCTTCTGATTTAGGCATATACTGAATATATATGAAATCAGATAACCCATTATTTTTTCTCTTTGCCTTGGCTGTCACAATACTCAACAATAACATTTATTCTCAATTTTAATCTTTTACTTGATATGAGTTATGTTACCACGCACTTTGGCTCCTGACCATCCATCCACCCCACTCCCTTCAATTCTAACTCGTCTTTAATTTGCCTTCATCGTTTTCCTGTGTGCGTGTGTTTTGTTGGGTTTTTTTGTAAGACAGTTAAAATTACTTTTAGAAGCCAGCACAGCAAAATAATAAACTCAACTTAGGTTCACACACAAAGTTCAAATAAATCCATAGGTAGGAAATTTAACATTAAAAAGCTAACTAGAATTCAGGAGAGACAGGGCAGTATATCCCATATCCTATTATCACCAACATCCCCCACACATATACACGTATGTGCATGCACACACCAATTTAGCTAAAAACAATGAAGTCGTATTTGAAATTTTGTTTTCCACAACTTTATGTAATTATATACTTGATAATGAACAGTTTTATCAATCTTAACTTCCTATATGTTTCTAAATTGGTAGTAACAAAACTGACCCATAGCTCAGAAAGCAGAACTCTTATTTCCAGCCTACAAGGTCATATCTCTAAGTACCTATTGAGAAACTTGAACAAGTTTTATCTATAAATAGTTTGACAGTAGGTGCAGTGAAAATGCCAAAGGTGCTGTCCTTCAGATAATACACAAATGCCTTAGCTTCTTGTTGAAAAACCACTTCAAAACTTCTAACAACGGTTTTCAACAATAGGATCCAGTGAAATCAATAGCCTCATCATGTTCAAAACTTTAAAAATCTAACAACAGAAAGTTATATTGCTTCTAAAAATTGGTAAAAACAAGTCACATTGATCCATTAAAGAGAAAAAAAAGTAAACATTTTTCTAAATAAAATACCTGTTATCAGAAATTAGTACATGTGTAAATTTAAAAAGAATTTGCTTCCCATAATATGGTTGCTATTTCCCCATTCTACATTAAATCTTTGGTAAACAGTCCAATTTGAGGAGAATTCTGTTTATAGATGTAAGAAAAGACTATCATTAAGTACTCCCCCTTCTTCACAAAGTCTCAAATTAACTTTTCCCTTCAAATGCCACTGACAGTTTTCTGAAATCCAGCCACCATTATTTCTTCCATGAAATTCTACAAAAAAACTATTGGCTGTTTTTCTGTCCCAAGCTTCTTCCCATTACATTCACAGTGTATTGATACACAGTTGCTAGAGCATCAACTCTGTTAACTACGTAAAATAATTCTGCATATCAGCCATAAAATGAATAAAACCCAAATTTCTTATTTAACAAAATTATTAATTATCAATTCCAGTATACACATAGGGATGATTCTCATAGCCATTGTGTTGAAAGAAAAGAGAACACAAAAGAATATAGAATGTATGACTATGTTTATATAAAGTTTGGCAATAAGTAAAACTAATTAATGATAATATAAATCAGAATAGTGATTCCCCTGAGTTGGGGACTAATTAAGGAGAGAGAAATGATCTGTATCTTGATCTACATGGTGATTACACAAGTGTGTATACATGTATACAAATGCATCCAGCTATATACTTCAGATTTGTAAGTTTTATGCACTTCATTATAATTTGATATCTTAATAAAAATAAAGAAAAATAAACAGTTGTGAATATTTACTTAATCATGGGAAGGATAAGAACTTTCTGAGCATAAAAGTATGTAATACAGATATCAAAGGAAAACACTGATAAAAATATTTTCAATAAAGATGACAGAATATATTCCCATGTGCATGTATTACATGAAGAAACTCTAGATCAAGGATCAGCAAACTAGGGCTTTTGCACTATTTTTGTATAAGCTTAGAGGTAAGAATGATGCTTACACCTTTTTTTTAGATTTTATTATTTTTGGAGAGAGGGGATGGGAGGGAGGAAGAGAGGGAGAGAAACATCAATGTATGGTTACCTTTTGCATGCCTCCATCTGAGGGCCTAGCCAGAGATCTGGCTTGTAACCCAGGCATGTGCCCTGACTGGGAATCGAACCAGCAACCCTTGGGTTCACAGGCTGGCACTCAATCCACTGAGCCACACCAGCCAAGTGATGCTTACATTTTTAAAGGGTTGCAAACACATGTTTGTTTTACAACAATCAAACACACATGGAAGAACATGGAACAGAGCAAAACATTTACTTTCTGGTCCACTAAAGTGTTTCCCAATCCTTACTCTAAAAAATAACCTAAGAAACTAATAAATGCCATCTCTTATAAAGGCAAAACGGGAATCAAAATGTAAGAATACAATTTCACAAGGTATATCCTAATCTTTAATCAATTTTCTTTTGTAACCACATAAATATTTTATCTTTTGCAATGTATAACCTATCTAAAATTATTCCAAAAATTCAAAACATTAATATCCCCATGGAGATGGAGGGCTGATATACCTGATAGAATTCTAAATGTATATACCCTTTAGTTTAGTAATTCAACTTCTGGGACTATCTCATAGAGAAATACCCAGACATGTACCAAAAAGAAGCCTCTGTAAGAATGTCCAATAGCAACATTCTCTGTAATAAAAAAGTCAGAAATAATAAATGTCCATACATATGCTAAGTAAAACAAGTTAGACAAAATAAGACAAATACTATATGACCTCACTTATGTGTAGAATTGAAAAAAGCCAAACTCACAGAAGCTGACTGTAGCATGGTAACTGCCAGGGGCTGGATAGGGTAAATGGGAAGATGCTGGTCAAGGGCTACAAACTTCCAGTTATAAAATAAATTCTGGGGATCTAATATACAGTAAGGTGACTATAGTTAACAATACTGTATTGTATATTTGAAAGCTGCTGAAAGAGTAAATCTTAAATGTTCTCACCACACACACACAAAAAAATCAATTATAATTATGAGAGGTGATAGATGTGTTAACCTTATCATGTTAACCATTTGTTAATGTGTAAGTGTATCAAATCATCACTATGTACAACTTAAACTTATACAAAGCTATATGACAATTATTATCTCAATAAACCTGAGAAAATAAATACAAATAGGAAGTACAGGTAACCCCCAAATAACACGGTTGTTATTTTCCTTAAAAATGCCACGTTATGTGAATCCATGTTATACGAAACAAAGAACTAGTAAAAATGAAGGGTTAGGTTCCAAAAAAAATTTTTTTAAGCATGCTATTATATTCTTCTAATTAAGAGAAATATCTTTATTAAAGCAATTTTCACCAAAAGTATAACATATTAGTATGTATTAAATAATGTTTTCTTTGTCATCACTACTAAGGGCATTTTCTTTTCTTTTTTTTTTTTTAAAGGTCTTATTTATTATTTCCAGAGAGAGGGGAAGGGAGAGAGGCAGATAGGGAGAGAAACATCAATGTATGGTTGCCTTTCACCTGCCTCCAGCTACAGACCTGGCTGGAGACCTAGCTTGCAACCTGATTATGTGCCCTGGCTGGAAATCGAACCAGCAACCTTTGGTTTCCCAGGCTGGCACTTATCCACTGAGCCACCAGCCAGGGCTAGCGCATTTACTTTTTGACAAGATACCTTCATCCTCTGAACTTTCTTCACCATTATCTTGACTCCTATCCTGTACTTTAAGCAAAAAAATCTGTTATTTTAGATTGCTTGCTTTTAGCTGAAAGAGCTTTATAAATTTCATTAATTTCAAATGAGATATTTTGTGCTCTTAAAAGCTTTTATTACACTGTGTGTTGTTCGGGGATTTCTCTAATTCTCAAACTATATTAGCGTGAAACTGTTCTAGGATGCCATGTTGCCTGAGCGTTTTCCCCAATTCTCAAACCATGTTATAGAAGTGCAGTGTTACACGGGGGTTACCTGTAGTTCAATAAACTCTGGTACTTTCATACTATGGAAAATGATGCAGCAGCATAAAATAAGCCTGTCACAGAAGGACAAATATTGTATGATTTCACTTATATGCAATATTTAGAGTAGTCAAATTCAGAAATAGGAAGTAGAACAGTGGTTGCACAAGGAGTAGGGGAGGAAGGAATTGGGAGTTACTGTTTGACCAGTATGGAGTTTCATTTTGGGAGGATGAAAAGCTCTGAGGATGGCTAATGGTAATGGTTGCACAACACATGAATGTACTTAATACCACTGAACTGTACACTTAAAAACAGTTAAAATGGTTAAGTTTTATGCTATATATGTATACTCACAATAAAAAAATGTAAATTAAAGTTGAATTAAAAATCTATATTCAAAAGCTAAACAATGGAACAGCAGTAAAAATAATAGCCTATAAGATCTGTCCAGAAAAGGTCCAATCATCATTAATACGTGAGAACATTTTGCACAGCATCAATGTAACCTGGCAGCCAAAGAGAGTGGACTAGATTACACATTCATGAACAGTGATGACTTCACTCGACTAGTCTGAGGTGGTAGTAGACACTGTTGAGTGAGTATGTGTACTGTGTGGCCATCACATTCAAAATGACTAAGCAAGTAGAATAAGAAATCTGTATCAAATTTTGCATTAAGCTTAAACATTCCTCCAATGGAAACTATTTGGATGATTTAGAAGACTGCAGCTATGGGCAACTGGTGACTGACAGCTCCATCAGGATAATACACCTGCTCACACATCATGTCTCCTGCAGTTTTTGAGTGAAGCATCAAATCACCTAGGTGACTCAACCCTGCTACAGCCCAGATTTGGTACCCTGCAACTTCTGGCTTTTCCCAAGACTAAAATCACCTTTGAAAGGGAAGAGATTTCAGATCATCAATGAAATTCAGGAAAATACAACAAGGCAGCTGATAGCAATTAAGAGAACTGTGTGAGGTCCCAAGGTGCCTACTTTGAAGGGGACTGAAGCATCATTGTCCTGTGTACAATGTTTCTTGTATTTTCTTCAACGAATGTCTCTATTTTTTATATTACATGGCTGGAGGTCCTCTGGACAGACCTCACAGGTACAGACATAGAATGATCGCTTACTTAGACTTCAAATAATTCTTTAAGGACAGCATTATAATCCCTATTTTACATGAGAAAACAGAGGTTCAAAGGTATAGTGTTACTTTTTCACCTATATAGCTAGAAAGTGAGAACTGATATTCATCCTCAGGTTTGATTCCAAAACCTACACTCATTCCACTTTAGTCTAAGCACCAGACCGAAATGCAGAAGGAAAATAAAACAGCTGAATTACAGTAACATCATTCTAATTTTTTCCTTTTCATTACCATTTTAATTTTTTATTATTACTTTTTAAATTCAGGCTTTAAAAAGTGTATAACTTGGTGAGGTCTTTTTAAAGATTTTATTTATTATTTTTAGAGAGAGGGGAGGGGAGAGAGGCAGAAAGACATCAATGTATGGTTGCCTTTCACCTGCCTCCAGCTACAGACCTGGCTGGAGACTTGGCTTGCAACCCAGTTATGTGCCCTGGCTGGGAATCGAACCAGTGACCTTTGGGTTCACAGGTTGGCACCTTATCCACTGTGCCACCAGCCAGGGCTTCATTAATATTTTAAATATTAAACAGTAATTTTTGAGGGACTATTTTGAAAATCACATCTTGAACCAGCAACCTCTGAGTTGCAGGCCAGTGCCTTATTCACTGTGTCATACCAGCCAGGGTGTGAAAACAAAACTTTAAAGAAAACTCTACATGACTAATGACTAATGGGGGAAGGATTTGAAATGTCTAAACATTAGGCAACAAACCCCACAAGGAAAAAGAATGCTATTAGAGGAGCAAATTAAGTAATGTGTATAGATCCTTTTACAAAACAAGTATTCTATATTTTCCATACTTAAACTTCATTTATCATTATCAGTATCTCAAAAAAATTATAACGAATGAATTTTAAATTCTTAATGCCTAATTCCATTTTGATTTCTTAAAACATTAAAAATGGCCCTGGCTGGTGTGGCTCAGGGGATTGAGCACCGGCCTGTGGCCAAAGAATCATGGGTTCAATTTCCAGTCTGGGCACACGGCTGGGTTGCAGGCTAGTTCCCCAGTTGGAGGTGCATGAGAGGCAACCACACATTGATATTTCTCTCCCCTTCCTTCACCCCCCCTTCCCATCTCTCTAAAAGTAAATAAAATCTTTATAAAAGTTTTTTAATGCAACTCAGCTGAATAACTACAAAATAAGCCCCTGAACAGTTTAATCTGTCACCCTACCCCAAGTCTCCACTTAAAACCCTTTATATTTAAGCTACAAGGAAAGTAAATCCTTAATATTATGAACATGGTGAATCCCCAACTACCTCCTCAGGCTCTTTTCCATCACTCCCACTTATCATTCATTTTATTCATACTTACAGTTCTTTCAGTCCAACAAGGCTTGAAACAAGCTATTTACTCTAAAGAATCAATCTCTCCTTTCCTCTTTCCACTAACTTATTAGCTTTCCCTCAACATTTATCTCTCAGAATAACCATCATTCCTCAAGAAATGCATACATGCATTATCTTCCTTGCATAATTGCAGAATGACATCCAGTATCTATGTGATAATAATTTATTCTCTTCCACTGGATTATAAACTCCATGACGGCAAGGGTCATATCTGTTCTAATGGGGAACTTAAAAGTGCCCTAAACATTAGAACTATGTATTATGACTATATTGTCCTATTCTTAGTAGTTTTAAATCAACTTTCTAAAACAAAAATAGAGAAACTAAAAGATATCAACACAAAATAATGAATTTTTTCCTTACCAAAATAAAAAATGAGGTGAAATAATTAAAATAAGTTTCAAACATATGGTAACAGGCAATAAACAAACAATTTACCAGTTAAGTTGAAAAAAATTCAGCAGTGTAATTACATACTTATAGTATAATTATTTAATATTTATTTCCAACACTAAAATAAAAATTTTAGCCCTGGCTGGTAGCACAGTGGATAAGGCGCTGGCCTGTGAACCCAAAGGTCGCAGGGTCGATTCCCCAGCCAGGGCACATAACCAGGTTGCAAACTAGGTCTCCAGTCAGGTCTGTGGCTGGAGGCAGGTGAAATGCAACCATACATTGATGTCTCTCTCCCTCTCTGCCTCTCTCCCTTCCCCTCTCTCTAAAAATAATGAAATAAAATCTTTAAAAAAAAAAGTTTTATAAAACCAGAGAATATATTAGATACTGCTACCTGCTATATATTTGCAGCACCCAAAATAGAAAGCATTTACTATTTAATTAATGAATAATAAAAAATCAAGCAAACTACATTTCTGGTGACATAAAGATATTTGAAAACAGTAATCTTTCAATGAGTAATACCAAAGAGATCTGGCTGGTGTGGCTCAGTGGATTGAGTACCAGCCTGTGAACCAAAGGGTTGCCAGTTCAGTTCCCAATCAGGGCACATGCCTGGGTTGCAGGCCAGATCCCCAATTAGGAGCATGTGAGAGGCAGCCACACATTGATGTTTCTCACCATCTTTATCCCTTCCCTACCCTTTCTCTTAAAATAAATTTTTAAAAACCCTTTTAAAAAAGAACACAAATGGCAAAAAATTTCACTCTGATGTTTAATAAACTGATTGCTGAACATGAAAATATATCATAACTTGGAATTACAGAATTTTCCATTTTCATAGTTTCATAGTAATTAATCACTTTATCTTTTGAACCTCTACAACAATTTTATTTTTTATTTTAAATATTTTATTTATTTTTAGAGAGGGGGAAGGGAAGGCAAAGAGAGGGAGAGAAACATCAATGTGAGAGAGAAACATCAATCAGTTGCCTCATGTAGGTGCCCCAATCAGGGACAGAACTGCAATCCAAGCATGTGTCCTGACCAGGAATCAAACCGGTAACATCCTACTTTGTGGGACAGCACGCAACCAACTGAGCCACACTGGTCAGAGCTCTACAAATATTTTTTTACTGATTGTAATTCCAAGAAGGTTTTGTAAAATTCTAGTTGTAAAAATAATCATTCTCTGTTCTATGCGCAATAATATATACCCTATTTCATTAATTCTAAGATGTATATTTTCACAGTTTAACATCTCTGAAATCAATCGCTATAATAAAACGAAGTATGGTATCTACTTTAACTAAACTTTTTTCTTTCCTAACAATACCTTTAGCCGGAGGGAAATACAATAAAGTATGTATAATCCTAACCAAATTCATTTCCCCCTGACAGTTAGAAAAACAAAGATAAATACTATATTAAGAGAGAATAAAACCAAAACTTTACTGTATTTATTAATCATTTTGGGCCATTATTAGGATCTTACCATCATCCTAAACTTTTCCATCTCTCAAAATTTCAATTCAAATATCCCTCTCAACCACACCCACCTTATGCCCAGCATGTCTGTTCTTGAACCTGATCAGGAAATCAGATGAATGAACCTTCTACTTCTCAGTCTTCTAGCTTCACTCCCACCCTGCGTTATCTCTATTCCATCCATCAGTTTAATCACTCTCACACCCAAAACCTTCAGTTCTCTTCCCTCTTACTCCTATCACATCATCCCTATCCATCTTACTTCCTTATAGACATCTCCTATTTACACGTAATGTCTAGATACATAAATTCAAAAACTGTCCTCAACTGGACCTAGCAACTTTCTCTTAAGACTTGCTGCTCCTTCTACATTCAATATCTCAATGAATGCCTTCAAGATTGATTCCAGCACAGAAACCCTGGAGTCACACTTGACCTCACCTTGCTTTGCAACTCTCTTGTCAGTCACCAGAACCAATTTAAAAAAAAAACAACTGTCAGAAAAACAAATTGTCTCACCAATATACAGGCATTTGATAATACTACTTTACATAACTGAATTTCCACCACATCCACCCTTACCCAGAACCTTATTCTTTGCCTGCACCACAAATGCTTCCAGAAGATGTTTCCATATCTTCACCCAAGGTAAAGCTACCTAAATACCCAAATAAACAACATCAGAACTGAAAGAGTTCCAGAAGATGTTTCCATATCGTCACCCAAGGTAAAGCTAACTAAATACCCAAATAAACAACATCAGAACTGAAAGAGGGGAAAACACAACTGATACCTCAGAAATACAAAAGATTGTAAGAAATTACTACAAACAACTCTATGACAAAAAATATGACAACCTGGATGAAATGGACACATTTCTGGAAAGGTATAATCTACCAAAACTGAACCCAGAAGAAGCAGAAAGCCTGAATAAGCCAATAACAACTAGTGAAATTAACGAAGTAATCCAAAATCTCCCAAAGCACAAAAGCCCTGGTCCAGATGGCTACACAGGTGAATTTTACCAAACATTTAAAGAAGAACTAATTTTTATCCTCCTCAAACTATACCAAAAAATTCAGGGAAGACTCCCAAACTCTTTCTATGAGGCCAATATTATTCTAATCCCAAAACCAAGGCAAGATACAACTAAGAAAGAACGCTACAGGCCAATATCTCTGATGAACATAGATGCTAAAATTCTCAACAAAATATTGGCCAATCAAATTCAGCAGTATATTACAAAGATCATACACCATGATCAAGTGGGCTTCATCCCAGGGATGCAAGGATGGTACAACATTCGTAAATCAATCAATGTAATACACCACATCAACAAATTGAAAGATAAAAACCATATGATCATATCAATAGATGCTGAAAAAGCATTTGATAAAGTGCAGCAGCCATTTATGATAAAAACCCTCAGCAAAATGGGAATAGAGGGAGCATACGTCAACATCATAAAGGCCATCTTTGAGAAACCTGAAGCCAACATCATACTCAATGGATAAAAACTGAAAGCTTTCCCCCTAAGATCAGGAATGAGACAAGGCTGTCCACTTTCTCCACTTCTATTCAACATTGTCTTGGAAGTTCTAGCTATAGCCACCAGAGAAGAAAAAGGAATCAAAGGTATCCAAATTGGAAAGGAGGAAGTCAAACTGTCATTATTTGCAGATGATATGATAGTGTACATACAAAACCCGATTGGCTCCACCAAAAACTTACTCAACCTAATAAGCAAATTTAGCAAAATAGCTGGGTATAAAGTCAATATCCAGAAATCAAAAGCATTTTTGTATACCAAT